>JARKHS020030946.1:0-146378 GCA_030143305.2 Amblyomma americanum
GCCCCTCATTTCCTTTGCCTTATTTGCTAATAGCTTAATGGGGGTCTCGGTTCTGGCATTCTTGATGCCATAGGTAGCATAAGAGGGCTCTCGCACATTTTCCGCCCTCGCCGTTAGAAGGCGTTCTACGTCACACTTGCGGTATTACAGCACGTGCTACGTCCACCGTTATAAACGAGGGTGGCGCTGGTGAACACTCATAAGGTTCGCATACACCCAGTAAACATAAATACCCACGAAAGCAGCAGATTGGACAGCCGTCGCCGTAGCTCAATTGGTAAGAGCACCAGACGCGATATTCGGAGGTCGTGGGTTCGGATCCCACCGGCAGCATGGTTGTTTTTTCTGCTGATTTACAAGTAATTTTCTTTCGAAAAAAAACAGTTGATTGGCATTAGAAATTAAAAAAAATAGAAAACATTCCCCTACGCACCTTTGTTTCGGTGAGTCTTGGCTTCCTTAATATGTTTGTCAAACGAGCCCCTCATTTCATTCGCCTTGACTGCTAATAGCATAACGGGGGTCTCGGTTCTGGCAGTCTTGATGCCATAGGTAGCATAAGAGGGCTCTTGCACAGTTTCCGCCCTCGCCGTTAGAAGACGTTCTACGCCACACTTGCGGTATTACAGGACGTGCTACGTCCACCGTTATGGACAAGGGTGGCGCTGTTGAGCACTCTCAAGGTTCGCTTACACCCAGTAAACATAAATACCCACGAAAGCAGAAGATTGGACAGCCGTCGCCGTACCTCAATTGGTAAGAGCACCGGACGCGATATTCGGAGGTCGTCGGTTCGGATCCCACAGGCGACATGGTTGTTTTTTCTGCTGGTTTATAAGTTTTTTCTTTAAAAAAAGCACAAGTGATTGGCATTAGAAATTTAAAAAATAGAAAACATTCCCCTACGCACCTTGGTTTCGGTGACTGTTGGCTTCCTTAATATATTTGTCAAACGAGCCCCTCATTTCATTTGCCTTGTCTGCTAGTAGCTTAACGGGGGTCTCGGTTCTGGCAGTCTTGATGCCATAGGTAGCATAAGAGGGCTCTCGCACAGTTTCCGCCCTCGCCGTTAGAAGACGTTCTACGTCACATTTGCGGTATTGCAGCACGTGCTACGTCCACCGTTATGGACGAGGGTGGAGCTGGTGAACACTCTCAAGTTTCGCTTACACCCAGTAAACATAAATACTCACGAAAGCAGCAGATTGGACAGCCGTCGCCGTAGCTTAGTTGGTAAGAGCACCGGACGCGATATTCGGAGGTCGTGGGTTCGGATCCCACCGGCGGCATGGTTGTTTTTTCTGCTGGTTTATAAGTAATTTTCTTTTAAAAAAAACAGTTGATTGGCATTAGAAATTAAAAAACAATAGAAAACATTCCCCTACGCACCTTTGTTTCGGTGAGTCTTGGCTTCCTTAATATGTTTGTCAAACGAGCCCCTCATTTCATTCGCCTTGACTGCTAATAGCATAACGGGGGTCTCGGTTCTGGCAGTCTTGATGCCATAGGTAGCATAAGAGGGCTCTTGCACAGTTTCCGCCCTCGCCGTTAGAAGACGTTCTACGCCACACTTGCGGTATTACAGGACATGCTACGTCCACCGTTACGGACGAGGGTGGCGCTGTTGAACACTCTCAAGGTTCGCTTACACCCAGTAAACATAAATACCCACGAAAGCAGAAGATTGGACAGCCGTCGCCACAGCTCAATTAGTAAGAGCACCGGACGCGATATTCGGAGGTCGTGGGTTCGGATCCCACCGGCGGCATGGTTGTTTTTTCTGCTGGTTTATAAGTAATTTTCTTTAAAACAGCACAATTGATTGGCATTAGAAATTTAAAAAATAGAAAACATTCCCCTACGTACCTTTCGGTGACTGTTGGCTTCCTTAATATATTTGTCAAACGAGCCCCTCATTTCATTTGCCTTGTCTGCTAGTAGGTTAACGGGGGTCTCGGTTCTGGCAGTCTTGATGCCATAGGTAGCATAAGAGGGCTCTCGCACAGTTTCCGCCCTCGCCGTTAGAAGACGTTCTACGTCACACTTGCGGTATTGCAGCACGTGCTACGTCCACCGTTATGGACGAGGGTGGCGCTGGTGAACACTCTCAACGTTCGCTAACACCCAGTAAACATAAATACCCACGAAAGCAGCAGATTGGACAGCCGTCGCCGTAGCTCAGTTGGTAAGAGCTCCGGACGCGATATTCGGAGGTCGTGGGTTCGGATCCCACCGGCAGCATGGTTATTTTTTCTGCTGGTTTATAAGTAATTTTCTTTTAGAAAAAACAATTGATATGCAATAGAAATAAAAATAGAAAACATTCCCCTACGCACCTTGGTTTCGGTGACTGTTGGCTTCCTTAATATGTTTGTCAAACGAGCCCCTCATTTCATTTGCCTTGTCTGCTAATAGCTTAACGGGGGTCTCGGTTCTGGCAGTCTTGATGCCATAGGCAGCATAAGAGGGCTCTGGCACAGTTTCCGCCCTCGCCGTTAGAAGACGTTCTACGTCACACTTGCGGCATTACAGGACGTGCTACGTCCACTGTTATGGACGAGGGTGGCGCTGGTGAACACTCTCATGGTTCGCTTACACTCAGTAAACATAAATACCCACGAAAGCAGCAGATTGCCCAGCCGTCGCCGTAGTTCAGTTGGTAAGAGCACCGGACGCGATATTCGGAGGTCGTGGGTTCGGATCCCACAAGCGGCATGGTTGTTTTTCTGCTGGTTTATAAGTAATTTTCTTTTAAAAAATCACAATTGATTGGCATTAGAAATTAAAAAAATAGAAAACATTCCCCTACGCACTATTAGATGCGGGCCCCTGGTTCGCCTGTGCCGTCTCTCGCCAAGGTCGGTGTCCCCGGGTTCCGGATCGGGAGACTGCTGTTAGTGGGGTTGACGAAGAGATGAGAGGGTCTTCGAGGTGAAGAACAGACTGAAGGGTTTATTTACATTTATACAAAGTTCGAAAGAGTGAATCGGGAGCTGGCTGATCACACGCCAGATCGGTGCTTAAATAGGGTCCGCTGTCCCCAGGTCCCTAGTTGGGGAATCTAGTTCATTAAAAATGCGTCGAATCACTGTGATGTAGATCACGTGTCCAGTCTTCCGGGTCCGCCTTCCAGGACGCCCCCAGCCACACACTCTTGCCACTTCTGGCAGATTATGGTCCGCGCTGTCCAGGCTTCAGTGATGAATAGCCCGAAGGGGGTCCCATGGCAGCGTCGAAGGTCAGTCACCTGCACTTCACAGCGGTAGCGTGGGAGCGAAAGGTTTCCACCGCAGTTTGCAGAAGCTTTCACGTGGAGCGTGGGACCGAAAGGTTGGCACTGTAGTTTGCAGAAGGTTCCACGTATAAGGAAAAGCACAGTCTAAGACGAAGTTGTTTTCGAAGCACGAGGATTCCGGCGACGTTGGCTTAGTCAAACCCGGCCGCATTTGCCACGGCTCATTTGCAGTCCCGCCGCTCGCCGGCTCCCCCGTCGTCCCCTCCGGGAGAAACATGTCCAGGGTGGGTCCGGCGTTGAGAACAAAAGACAGGTTCACCAAAGCCGTTCTCAGACAGCGGAGGGCCGTTTCACCCCGTAAACAGCAGGGGGGGGGAAGGACCCTTGTAGACGCCACCACCTGCACTCGTGGCGCTGCAACCACATCGACGGCCCTTTGAAGCCTCTGTAGATTGATGATTCCCAGTGGCTTGAATATTCTTGGCATGTTGGCGTCTCCAAACGTAACAGCTCCTCCGCGGCCAGGACAATCTCGATCGGCCAGTGGTCACAATCACTGGTCGAGGAGAGATGACTTGAGTTGTAGCGTGGGAGGCCCTTCTTCATCTTGTCTGCAAGCACAGAGTAGAGTCCTAAACCTCGGACAACGGAGGCATTAGTCGAAATCAGCCACTCAACATGGCGCCACTCCCCAGGCAGTGCACGAAATTCACCCGAGAGCCGCCAGGCTGTTATGCAATACTACTGCATTGTCAATGTAAACGTAAGCACAAAATTTTGTAGCTGACAGCAATAATCTCGGCTACTAAGAACAGCTTCCATGTCTGCCAAATTCGCTGCCAAAGCCCGATTCGCCGAACACGGCTTGAAGAGAGGTGGCAAATTTGGAAGCAAAAGAAAAAGGATAATAGGACACCACGCCAAAACAAAGCTAACTAGTACCTAAAAAATACGAAAAGGCACCGAATTGCCACCGAACGGATACCTCAATTATGGGAATAACCTGCTCAATCCGTCGGCATTTCCATGACATTTGCCCCTTTTGTATCGCACAGAAAAGTTATATTGCTGGAGGGCTAGACTCCATCGTAGCAAGCGGCCATTCTTGGGCGACATTTGACGCAGCCATGTAAGCGGACAATGATCTGTCTCGAAAGTAAATTTCGCCCCGTAAACATAACAGGCTAGCTTCTGTGCGGCCCAAACCAGACAAGCGCATTCCTTTTCCGAAGCGCTGTAGGCTTCTTCCCTTACGGTTAACTTCCTGCTGGCATAAAGGATAGGGTGCTCCTCATTGTCGTCTCCGACTTGGCTTAATACGACCCCCATACCCCGGTCGCTGGCGTCACACTGGACCACGAATTCCTTGCTGTAGTCCGGCGCGCGTAACACGGGCCGCGAAACCAGCACGCTCTTCAAGCTCTGAAACGAAATTTCTTTTGCTGCGTCCCAGATAACGCTATTCGGCTTTTCTTTGCGAAGCGCATCGGTCAAAGGACTTGCTAGCTGTGAATAGTTGGGTATGTACCTTTGGTAGTATCCCACAAGACCGAGAAATGAACGTACATCCGTCTTAGTTCGGGGCTGCGGGAATTCAGCGATAGGGGCTATCTTGAGGTCTCACGGCCTCCTCGTCCCCATCACTTGTACAGAAAGCTGCTACAGCTGTTCTCCGCAGAAGTCTGTAGCCTAACTTCGTTCGCTTAATCTTTGAATAGCAAAATCGGCTAGCTAACCCAGCGCCGCTAGACACAGGTACTCAAATGGGCACAAATTCACGTACTTTCATTGCCTCTGCAATGCGTTAGCTACACTATCGCGAATGAGACAAACGTTTGGTATCTAACTATGCCCCCCCCCCCAACAAAACTTGTCTTCCGGTATCTGCTAAAGATACAAAGCGAAACGTGTGCTCAAAATTCAAACACAAAGAAATTTACTTGCTCGGGACGGTTCTACATAAGCAAACAGCTCATCGTCTACTCGGGAACTGTCTTCGCGAAACTCCTGTGAGTGCCGTTATCACTCGGTAGCATCCCAAATTAACACATGTCCTTTCTTACTGAATGGCACAATAACCTTGATCTAACTGTTAAGAAAACAGCAACACCTGATCAAATCCAAATCTTTAACGTTAAACAAAGTAGCATTTCCTTCCCCGTTTTTACACGCACACACAAAAAGAGGAATAAAAAGAACAGCTACTTCGAATTGCTACGCGGGGTCAAACATGGCTCACCACCCCCGCGTCGAAAGGATTAGTCCTTCAGCCGCGCCCGCCGGGGTCGCGCTCTGACTGATTGTACGACTGTCAACTCGTGACAAAGGGCAACTGAAAGAAGACATTCCTGATCGCTACTGTCATCTCCACAGCCCCTCGACGCGCTCAGTAGGCCCCGGTAGCCCATGCAGTGCCGATAACCGATTCCGGGCGACGGACAGCGACCGGAGCGAGAAGCTGCTCTCTGTTCTCGCCCCAAGCAAGCCCGCCTACCCTTTCGCCCTGCGCGCTTCCTCGAATACAGTGCGGAAAGTGCAGGACCCATCCTTGTCAATTGTGGGCGCCGAACACGCCTGCATGCGTGGTCTCTGTTGCTCGACCCCTGCAGCTCGCATGCGCCGGGTGTACCGCAATCTAGCGCCCTCTGATCTTTCCTGCCACTTTGCCTTTTTCTTTACCGCCTTTCTGTCAGGTCGGGGTTGTCTGGGTCTTAACGCTGGCCGATGCCCTTTCAAGAACCTCGCTCCTGTTCTGCTTGCTAGACGCGCTTTTCTCTTTCTGTTACTGCGGTCACCTTCAGAAGCACCTGCGCGTGCCGCCTGACCAGTAACTTTAGCTGCAAAATTACAAGGTTCCATGCGGGAAGTCTTTTCTTTCCCTTCTGCCGCACTTATATCTGTGCTAACGTTAGCACCTGTCTGCGCTCCTGGATTTAGGGCTTGGCATTTCAACCGTTTTTTTTTGGTCCGTGCCCTCTTCCTGTTTTTACGCCTAGACCCTTCCGTTTGCGTCTCCTGATCACAACTAGCTTGATCTAGCTCTACAGAGGCACCTCGCAGACATTCATCCAATTGCAAACTGGCCGCTTTGCCTTCGCAGGTCAGTGTCAGCTCCACACTGCTGACACACGGACCTTCCGCTGCCCCCGAGTTGGGCAGTTCGCTTCCCTGAAGGCAGTCCTCCACCGCCCGCTTATCGGCCTGAGCGCTTACCCCTGAAACGCCCTGCTCGCCTGCAATGGAGCTTTCCTCCTCTGTCTCCGCGTGGCTTTCGATACTGCGTTTCAACATTACAGCTCCGCAGTCTTCCTGCACGGTTGTGCGCTGTTTCACAGTACTGTTTTACGTCGTCACGTCTGTCCAACTGGAACGATCCGGCCTGACTCACTCTCTCTGGAGTCTTGTCTCTCGAGATCTCATCTCTCTCGCTCGGCCGCTAGACGTTGGCGCTCATTTTCCTCTTTCTTTCGCTCTTGCTCATCTTCCTCTTTCTTTCGCTCATCTTCCTTTTTCTTTCCCTCAGCTTTGAGGAGTTCCCACGTATCGCTAACTGTTTCTTCATTGGCGGTTTCCAAGAGCAATGTGCGAATGTGTGACTTTTTGATCTTAACCTCTAAATCTACACCCAACTCTTCGCACAATGACAGCAAATCTGACCTTAGCAACTTCATTAGGTCCATGTTTGCTGCTCTGAGCCTTGACTTTGCTGAACAACTGTTGACGTGAGCTACACGCGCTCAGACTCACTGATTAACTTCCCTCGATTCCCAGCAGTTCAATGTATTAACCCAAACAATTGAAGCCTGGCGAATCTCAAGCAAAGTTCAAGCACTCACCCACGGAAGCAACACCACGCCGCATGGTCAATCCAACCGCTGCCAACCAGTTGTTAGATGCGGGCCCCTGGTTCGCCTGTGGCGTCTCTCGCCAAGGTCGGTGTCCCCGGGTTCCGGATCGGGAGACTGCTGAAGTGGGGTTGACGAAGAGATGAGAGGGTCTTCGAGGTGAAGAACAGACTGAAGGGTTTATTTACATTTATACATAGATTGAAAGAGTGAATCGGGAGCTGGCGAACACACGCCAGATCGCTGCTTAAATAGGGTCCCCTGTCCCCAGGTCATTAGTTGGGGAATCTAGTTCATTAAAAATGCGTCGAATCACTGTGATGTAGATCACGTGTCCAGTCCTCCGGGTCCGCCTTCCAGGACGCCCCCAGCCACACACTCTTGCCACTTCTGGCAGATTATGGTCCGCGCTGTCCAGGCTTCAGTGATGAATAGCCGGAAGAGGGTCCCATGGCAGCGTCGAAGGTCAGTCACCTGCACTTCACAGCGGTAGCGTGGGAGCGAAAGGTTCCCACCGCAGTTTGCAGAAGCTTTCACGTGGAGCGTGGGACCGAAAGGTTGGCACTGTTGTTTGCAGAAGGTTCCACGTATAAGGAAAAGCACAGTCTAAGACGAAGTTGTTTTCGAAGCACGAGGATTCCGGCGACGTTGGCTCAGTCAAACCCGGCCGCATTTGCCACGGCTCATTTGCAGTCCCGCCGCTCGCCGGCTCCCCCGTCGTCCCCTCCGGGAGAAACATGTCCCGGGTGGGTCCGGCGTTGAGAACAAAAGACAGGTTCACCAAAGCCGTTCTCAGACAGCGGAGGGCCGTTTCACCCCGTAAACAGCAGGGGGGGGGGGGGGGAGGACCCTTGTAGACGCCACCACCTGCACTCGTGGCGCTGCAACCACATCGACGGCCCTTTGAAGCCTCTGTAGATTGATGATTCCCAGTGGCTTGAATATTCTTGGCATGTTGGCGTCTCCAAACGTAACAGCACCTTGGTTTCGGTGACTGTTGGCTTCCTTAATATATTTGTCAAACGAGCCCCTCATTTCATTTGCCTTGTCTGCTAATAGCTTAACGGTGGTCTTGGTTCTGGCCGTCTTGATGCGATAGGTAGCATAAGAGGGCTCTCGCACAGTTTCCGCCCTCGCCGTTAGAATACGTTCTACGTCACACTTGCGGTATTACAGGACGTGTTACGTCCACCGTTATGAACGAGGGTGGCGCTGGTGAACACTCTCAAGGTTCGCTTACACCCAGTAAACATAAATACCCACGAAAGCAGCAGATTGGACAGCCGTCGCCGTAGCTCAGTTGGTAAGAGCACCGGACGCGATATTCGGAGGTCATGGGTTCGGATCCCACCGGTGGCATGGTTGTTTTTTCTGCTGGTTTATAAGTAATTTTCTTTAAAAAAACAATTGATTGGCATTAGAAATTTAAAAAAAATAGAAAACAGTCACCTACGCACCTTGGTTTCGGTGACTGTTGGCTTCCTTAATATCTTTGTCAAACGAGCCCCTCATTTCATTTGCCTTGTCTGCTAATAGCTTAACGGGGGTCTCGGTTCTGGCAGTCTTGATGCCATAGGTAGCATAAGAGGGCTCTCGCACAGTTTCCGCCCTCGCCGTTAGAAGACGTTCTACGTCACACTTGCGGTATTACAGGACGTGCTACGTCCACCGTTATGGACGAGGGTGGCGCTGGTGAACGCTCTCAAGGTTCGCTTACACCCAGTAATCATAAATACCCACGAAAGCAGCAGATTGGACAGCCGTCGCCGTAGCTCAGTTGGTAAGAGCACCGGACGCGATATTCGGAGATCGAGGGTTCGGATCCCACCGGCGGCATGGTTGTTTTTTCTGCTGGTTTATAAGCAATTTTATTTCTAGTGCCAAACAATCGGTTTAAAGAAAATCACCTATAAAGCAGCAGAAAAAACAACCATGCCGCCGGTGGGATCCGAACCCACCGAAGCCTCCCCATTTACATCCTTTCGCACGAAAGGATGAGGTGACATACGCGTTTCCGAGTTTTGTAATGCCGCTCAAAAGACGCAAAATTTTCTGCCCGATTTTGAAAATACACTGGCCCTTTCTCTTGGCATAAACTCCGAAAGCTGTTAGTAATAACGTCCGGCCACTTAGCAGGGTCACTTCAGAGAATTTCGCAACGTACCTCTTGCTGCAGGGGTGTCTGTACTTCTCTGCTGCCGCAACTGGAAGCCGTCTCATTCGTCCTCTTGAGGCACACTTTTTGGTTGGGAACATGGTTATTTGAACCCAAACTAACAGAAAGTAAGTGTGTCGTTCTTTAAGTGTTGTTTCCTGGCGCTCTTCAGTAGATGCAGGCTCATCGGGGAGATTCGGCACCTGTTGATCAGCAGTAGTAGAAATCGGGCCTGGTGGACCGGACACGTGGAGCTCTTGGCAGGAGCCCGGCCGAGTAGCATAGACGTTGCTGACTCAGGAACAGGACAGCGCTCGGTTAGCGTAGGTTGCTCAGAAATATGGACGACTGTGGTTGGCGCCGTTTTCACAGGATCCACACAACCAAAATGAGTTAAACCTTGCTTCTTGCCAGGAAACCGTGGTGATGAAGTTGGCAAGTCCTCCACATAAGCAAATTCGGTACTTTTAGGAGATTGACACGGACTCTGGGTAGAGCGATCATACTGCTGCGCGGAAGCTGCATTCAGTAGGCACTTTGTCATCTTTGGTAGCTTCTTTTCACGCTCTCCTCTTTATAACTTCGCCTTTCTTTTAGACGCACCACTTTGATGCTTCCGATTGAGCATTGTCGCATGAATGTATGATAATTGTTCACCGCACTGGGCACTTCGTCAGTACGACGTGACCGCAGGTGTCCAACGGTGGCCGTCCCGATGACTGGCGCACGCTGCTCGGATGGTCCGTGGCTGACCGAGAGTGGTGCGTCCCCCGGGAGCTCCTCAGTGGGCGGGCTTATGCAAGCTTAACCGGCGGCTCGGGGCTGAATCGCAGCCCTCGATCAACTTCCTTTCATACACGCGCGCCTCGTCTGTCTGTCAAATAGCGCCGAAGCAGGCGTTCACATACGCATAGAGTTGCTTGTAGAAATTCCCTTCTCCGTACAAACTCACTCCTTCTCCCTTTCTGGTCTCGTCCTCCTATTGAGTAGGAGCAATCGTCTTTTCTAGGAGGCTCTCGATTTTTTTTTCGAGGCTCCGAACAGAAAACCTAGCTAATCTTTTCATATTAAATAAGATGTATCCAACGCAGTACAGCGACACGTGCCCCAAGTGCGGAGGCAGACCCACGGTGTATCACACAACGTGGAAGTGCAAGGACAATTATAGTTTCCATAATCAGAAAGAACCGTGTCGGGAGCAGTTGGAGGAAGCGCTTTCCAGCCACAATCCAGCCCTCCAAAGAAGGCTGGTGCAACATGCTGTGAAAGCTGCCAGATCCAATGGGGCCCTGGAATAGGGGCTCCACTCACTCAAGAGGGCGAAAGCATCGCAAGATGGAGACGACCTCTGCACTCTGAAGTGTATAGAATCTAGAGCAGTAAAGTTTATCCGATAGGTACCACAACCTAAAGTTGGCGCGCGGCGACAGCGCCGTGATCCTCCCGTAGCGGCGGAATTCTGAAGCGTCGATAGGGCGCGACGGCGCCGGGGGCTCTGACTGGCCGTTTTCGCGTGCTGTGCGCGCTTTCTCCCTCAATGTGCTCCTCGTGCCCCTGTCCTCGCGGGCGCGGCGGATGCGAGCACAGCCTGACGACTGCACAGTGCGCCGTTTATGTCCATCGCTGGGCAGTTTTTACGCGGTGATCGAAGTGGTTGCATAAAGGTGGGGAAGCGTCTTGCTTGACTTGTGGGCTTCTATGGAATGACGCATTTGCTTACTGACGTGTGTGCTGTCAACAGAAATTACCCAGGTGGCAGGAATCGTTCAATGCGAAGTACCGGTGCATTGTAGCGCGCTGCAGTATTGATTAAAAATAGTACTACTTATCCATCACCGGCGGCAACAGGAGAGAGCGCTGGCGGGCACTTAATATATGTGCACTTACTCGGCCGACATCACGTAAAGTGACAGTGCATACAACTGCGAAGGCGAAGATTGCAGACACGATTCCACATGTGAACAAACCTTGTGTCTCTGTCGTACACACGAGTAGCAGTGTGGCTCTGCAAATTACACTGCAGCTAGACCATTGTTGTCCGTAACGCGTTATAAGTAACGGCGTTTCCGGTAACGCATTATTTTTTTCCGTAAATTAGTAACGTAGTCGCTACGAATTCGGAACTGTAACGGGTAACGCACTTATGTTAACATTTTTTGGTAACGGTAGGTGCCACGTTACTAGTTACTTTTTGTTCCAGTTGTGACCCACTCCGCCCCATTTTTCAGAATAAAAAGCGCAGAGCACCTAAAGTGATGTAAATAAACAAAATGCACAGGTGCTCCCGACAACTCGTGTTGGGGTTCGCATGCATGCCAGAAAACAGCTGCCCTTGACAACGCACCCTACTAAAAAAAGACGGAATAGCCATAAAGCACAACACACCTGCACGAACACGCATTCACACACTTGCCTTCACCTACCTCCCCTTCCCAAACCACTCACACACACACAACTTTCTACAGAGTGGAAGCATGTCGATCATTTTGGAACATCACATTTTTCAGAATTACTCTAAATGTGTTATTAGTTCAGCGATGTTTTCTTTCTGAAGTTAGAATTGATGATGGAGTGTCATTTTGTGCTTAATGCCACATTCATAAGATGGCTTCATCATGTAATACACAGTTAGAATCGAACACATGTAACTCTACAGACCTCTTTAGGCTACTATAACTTTGCTAAGCTCCTGCACATTTGTGCAAAGTATTCTCGTTAATTCAGGATATCGCGTAAAACCGTTGTTTAGGCTAGTTGTTATTTGGGAAATGTGAGCTTTATAAAATTGTTATTGTAAGTTCTTAAGGTGACGAAAACTTAACATTTATGGCCATGAAGTAACGGCAAAGTAATGTACGGTACTTTTTTTCGGTAACGGTTACGATTACGTGCTACCTTTTTTGTAGGTAACGTAGGGCGGTAACGCGCTCCTTTTTTTAACGCAACCGGTAACGTTTTTAGTTACTTTTTTTCGGTAACGCCAACGACACTGAGCTTGACCTCGGGCGGCCGCGCAATAGTGTCACGTGCCCCGTCGATGCGCATCAAAACTGAGTTGTGCCAGCGGTTTGTGAGTTTAACGTCCTAATTCTGTACGTATATTGTGCGCAAAGCCGTTTCTGAAGGGCTCCGTAATAACAGGTATTATTTTTAGATATCCGTATGGTAAATACGCCATATGCTGTAAATACGACCATATGGCAGAAGCGGCTAAGCAAGCGCGACACCAGTAGGAACGGCAATCCGTTACCATATTGGTCGCATCAGCCGCACGCCCATGCTAACACTCTCAAAGCTCAACAGAATGGGATTCATTAATGCGCACTTATATTGCGAAATACGCTTTCGTATTTCGCACAAATCTAAAGGCGGCGCGATTTGATCTGTGACACTGGGGTGAGCAGCATAGCGCCAAATCCATTGAAACACCGCGCAAAGGGAAAAGAAAAAGGTAGCAGAAACATGTCACCAGCACGCACGGCAGAAGCAAGCAGATCGAGCCGAGCTAGCACTATTTGAAGACACGAAGAAAAAAAAAAACGCGAAACGCATTCGTGCCGCAGCTTCTTTGGAAGGTAGGCTAAATTTCAGTTTTCACTTCGTACACCACGTGGTTATGCGCTCTGGTCACAAAACTAGGGCGTGACGAAAGCAGCGCCCTTTTGGACTGTTTGCTTGACGCCGCGCACACGAGCTGCGCCCTCTCTAAACCACGAAAGCACGCGCAAAATTTTCGTAGCAGTGTCAAAGCGTGCCGAAAACCCTCGAGCGGGCGCGCTCTTCTCTCACAACGGCGTCCATGCACGAGCGGATAGAACATAGCGCGCGCGAAGCAAGCTCCTCTCTCAACGGCGCCGAAGCGCGAGCCAGAAAGAACGAGTGCGCGCGCGCGAAACTCGTTTCTTTACGTGCGGGCCAGGCAACGCACACAAGCCAGTGGCGAAGCTCGTCGTCCTGCCCGATCAATTAGGAGGAATCGCTTGGAGAGGGTGCTGTTCACTGGCGTCCGCAGCGCCCTCTGGCCCAGGTTGTGTCCCCTATCCTATACTATCCGTCGACGCCGAGCGCGAGAACGAGGGGGAGAGGGCGACTTCTAGCGCGGGCGAAGTTACGCGCCCTCCGTCGCCTCTGAGTCATCCTTTTCTACTTCTTTCGGGAAAGTTCGGCGGCCAGTCTGACCTACTTTTTCCGTCGAGCGCGTGCGAGCGTGCGCAGCCATTAGGCACGAATGGGCCCTGGAGACAGGCCTTTGTGTCCAGCTCTCCAACTTCCCCCTTCACTCTTCCACAACCCTACCCGAACAGTGAACATCCCATGCCCCACGGCACGCGGAAAAAAGCACGTGTGACGTCTTCTTTCCTGTCCAGCCTAGACTCTGCCATCAGACTCATCATCATCTGCTATCGGACTCATCCTCCTCCGCCCAAATTACCATCACTGTAAAGGAAAGTCGAATGGGAGGCACTGTTGGGTACTGCAGCATATCCTTTCTATGAGAAGGACAGCGGCGGAACTATTTGAGAGGTGGAGGGTGGCGTGTGGTGACGAGGGGCAAGGGAGATTTAGGTCCTCATCCCACATTACATGTTTTAGGTGTTTCCCCCTTGCCCCTCCTCTCCAGACAGCACTGCACCGACGGACTGACAGGAAACCACAAAAACTCTTCCAAGAAAACGCACCTCGCTTCGTAAGAAAGAGGGCCCCGCCGTGGTGGCGGGTGATTCCTCTTTTTGCAGCTCGACAAGCTGTCCACAAATGATCAGGCTAAACACAAGCTGTTACCTTAGGCGGGGGCCCCGTCTGCTCGTTATGGTTTTGTCGCTTCATACATGTCGCTCGAAGTTCCGTTGCCCATGGTTCCATATACTAAGCAGGTTAAAATAAATGGGCCCCTTTTTCCTACTGTACGAGATGAGGCCCTGGGCTGAAGACCTCTTAGCCCCCCCCCCCCCCCCCCCCCCCTTTAATACAGCGCTGAACTGCAGCCTTGACTCGACGGCCCCGCACTAGCGGCAGGCTGATATGTTGGCGGCGGCAACTCGCATAGTCATGTGTAGACGAGAAACCACCGCGAACATACCGGCCTGCCGCTGGTGCGAGGCCGTCGAGTCAAGTCTGGAGGTGATTTTGTTTACTCAAACCACGTTTTAAAACAGCACGATCGTGGCGCGCAAATGCGTTAGTCACATGGCTTATTTTGTATTTCGTTTGGCTTTCTTTGGAGCTGGGCAAAAAAGACAAACGTAATGGTTTCCTTATCGTAAATGATGGAATGGGGACTATTGAAGATGCTCTACAACTCTTACAATGCAATTTGTTGTCTAAAGGCAATATTTAATAATTTATATATAGAAACCTAATTAAACTATTAATTTATTGCGAAACAAAAATTGCCTCTGGTGCGCAATATGGGTGTCACCAATATGCATCTCGTTTAACTCGCCGCCTCTAATTATTGATTTTTTAACCCTTGGCTCAAGTTAGCAGGGACGGTCACAACTGGTACGATTATCTTGGTTTATTTACCAACGGTTTCAGACGGTGGACCGTCCTTCATCAGGGTCTTAAGTTGACTGAATATAGAGATGTGCGTATTTACGGACCTAATGCACAGAGAGAGGGGGAACTCTCTCTCTTTCTTATTTTTGAGGAGAAAAACATACACACACGTCACGGAGTAGAAGACAAGAGTGTCGGCGTTCACTAAGGGGAAAGGAGTAGGGTTGTGAAACAAGTTAAAAAAACAAGTTAAGATACAGAGGTGACAGATATGTAGCAGAGGCGGAGAGGGCTCGATTTTCACCGAGAAGAGTTAAGCAAGAAAGGTTTCCTTCTGCGGAAGCGAGAAGTTCGAGCACAAGGGGAAAAAATAACGAAAACATGAAAAAAGAAGCAGAAAAATACACAGAAACAAAACAATACACACACACACACACACACACACACACACACACACACACACACACACACACACACACACACACACATATATATATATATATATATATATATATATATATATATATATATATATATATATATATATATATATATATATTGTGAGTGCTTTGCGCGAACTTTCACCTCTTTCATCTGTATATCCCTTCATCATCATCGTCGCTTGCCTGGGCTCCGGGGAGCGCGCGCTGTGTGCCCGGCTGTTCCCAAATAAAAGACGCCTGTGCAAGCCGTGGCTCACAAGTGGCGGAGGTGCTATTCGTATCCCCTACCTCTCGCTTCGGACCCGTCTTTCGCTCTCCCTGGAGCTCCGATCAGGCCGTCTTTTGCGTCTGCAGCCCTCAGGTATGGAGGAAGGCAACGG
Organism: Amblyomma americanum; assembly: GCA_030143305.2. Lineage (NCBI taxonomy): Eukaryota > Metazoa > Arthropoda > Arachnida > Ixodida > Ixodidae > Amblyomma > Amblyomma americanum. The sequence goes on from JARKHS020030946.1 coordinate 15,558, forward strand.
AACCCGCTAACCCCCGTCGCCTTCCCCGGCTGCTGCGGCTGCCCCAGCCTGGACCATCACCAGCCGTCAACGCGACCCTCAGGTCTTCGCCGGACTTCGTGGCGACGACGTCGACGACTGGCTCGACAACTACACCAGGGTCAGTACGTTCAACCGGTGGGATGACTCCCACAAGCTGCTGAATGTCGTCTTTTACTTGACTGACGTCGCAAAGACGTGGTTTCTTAATCACGAAGATGACATCGCCGACTGGCCTACATTCACACAGCAGCTGCGGAAAATTTTCGGCACGCCGACAGACCGCTCTGAGCTAGCCAAGAAGAAGGTTGCCGCGCGGCTCCATCAGCCTGGGGAGTCCTACACCTCTTACATCGAGGACGTTCTTGCTCTTTGCCGCCGCGTTAGTGCTGATATGCCTGAGTCGGAGCGCGTTCGCCACATTCTTAAGGGCATTGGGACCGTTGCTTTCAACGCGTTGATACCCCGCAACCCCTTCAGCGTATCCGCCATTACCTCCGCATGCCAGCGCCTGGATGAGCTGCAGTTATGCCGCCTTCAGCCAGACCCCAGTGATGGCAGCGTCCTCGTCGATGAGAACCTCCGTTCCGTCATCCGTGCCCTGATACGCGAGGAACTCTACGGGCAGCCCATCACTCTCGGCCCTCCCACCTTTAATATCCCGCTTCTACACCTGACTTGCGGAGCGTCATCAAAGATGAGCTGGCCGCTTTCACCTGCGCCGTAGCCCCTGCCACCCCTCAGACACCTTCTCGCCCGCCCACCTATGCCGACATTGCCTCGAGGCCACCCGCCCCTGTCCCTACGTCTACTCCAACGCCTGTCTGCGGTCACGTGGCTGCCGTGGCTCCGTGTCCTCCAGCAACGCCTTATGCTCCAGCCTGGCGTAATCCCCGTCCTATATGCTACTACTGCGGGATCCGCGGTCATGTCTCACGCGTCTGTCGCTGGCGACCGCAAGATGAACGACGCGGTTAAGCTGCTTTCGAACGTGCACCTGTGCGCCAGCCTGATACTTCCACCTCGCCGTTCTCCCAAATTTACCATCGCTCCCCCTCGCCTCCAAACTCCCAGGATATCACTCGGTCCTCCCGTTCTACTCGCCGCCGCTCCCCTTCACCTTTTCGCCGCTCATCACATCTTCGTCCCACCTCGCAGCCCATCGCTCCTAGCTCGGAAAACTAAACGAAGCAGTTTTTGGAGGGAAAGCTGCTAGCCGTGTGAACTCTAAAATTCCTCCTGACCGCACGTCGAATATGTTGACAGTGTGTGTTGAAGGGGTGCGGACTCAAGCTCTCATATACACGGGTGCCGCTTTCTCCGTCATTCACCTTGCCCTGTGTTCCCGCCTGCGCAAAGTCATAACTCCATACACAGGTTCGCCTGTCCGTGGAGCCAACGGCACGCTCATCCACCCCACTGGCCAATGCACTGTGCGTGTTTTCATCGCTAACCAGCGCTATCATATTGAATTCGTTATCCTCCAATCCTGCGTTCATCCGATATCCTGGGGTGGGACTTTTTGTCGTCGTCTTCTGCCCTCATCTCTTGAAACGACCGCCTCATCAACATAGCAGATCCAGACTTAGCACCCTGGTCTGACTGTTCGCCACCACGTGTGGTCGCTGCTGTCGACTTCGCCCTGCCCCCTGGCCGTGAACAGCTCATCCTTGCAACTTTAGACTTCGCTTTTGACGGCGATGCCTTAGTCATGCCTTCGCCACGCTGGACCTCCCAAGGCATCGCTCTTGTCTCTTGCCTCACATCTTTCGTCCGTGGTCTCGCGGTCATCACGGCGCTGAACACTACCAGCTAGTCCATGTTACTACCCAAAGGCGCTACTATTGGTTTCCTGTTTGAGGGTAAACCTGTCCCTCTCGACACCGACCCGATTTCATGTGCGGTGCTACAAGCTGATACTCCCGCTCCGTGTTCTTCCTCTGCGCCCGCCGCCGCCATCAGTGCTGACCTTACGTCTGAGCAGTCGACAGCCTTACTAGAAGTTCTTATGACCCACCAGAACTCCTTTGATGTGTGCACGTCCGCTTTAGGCCAGACTTCTGTAACGTCCCATCGCATAGAGACGGACGGCTCAGCTATTGTACGGCGCCGTCCGTACCGTGTTTCCGCATTTGAGCGCAAGATCATTGAGGACCATGTTGCAGACATGCTTTCGCGCCACATCATTCGACCGTCTACAAGCTCCTGGTCATCTCCTGTCGTTCTCGTCCGTAAAAAAGATGGCTCAATTCGTTTCTGCGTGGATTACCGTGCCCTTAACAAGATAACCCATAAAGATGTCTACCCGCTCCCTCGCATCGACGACACGTTGGACTGCCTCCAAGGCGCTGAGTACTTTTGAAGCCTCGACCTCCTCTCGGGCTATTGGCAAATCCCCATGCACGAATCAGACAAGGAGAAGACCGCATTTGTTACCCCGGACGGTCTTTATGAATTCAATGTGATGCCTTTCGGACTGTGCAATGCCCCGTCCACATTTGAGCGCATGATTGACACCGTGGTACGGGGCATGAAATGGAAGACCTGCCGTTGCTATCTGGACGACATTATCATCTTTTCGTCCGACTTCTCCCAGCACTTGCACCGTCTCAACGCAGTTCTCACGTGCCTTGCGAAAGCCGGTCTTCAATTAAATACCAAAAAGTGCCACTTTCAAAGCAAAAGCATCAAAGTACTCGGTCACATCGTTAGTAAGGCCGGAATCCGACCTGATCCTGAAAAAATTGCCGCTGTCCTCAGTTTTTCTCGCCCCCAGCGCCTGAAAGAACTTCGCAGCTTCCTGGGCTTAGCGTCCTACTTCCGCCGTTTCATACGTAATTTTGCATCCATAGCGTCCCCCCTCCATAAACTATTGACTTCTGAGACGCTTTATATGTGGTCCACTGAATGCGAAGAGGCCTTCCAAGCCCTCAAGCAGGCGCGCACTTCAACGCCTGCGCTCCGCCATTTTGATGAGGCAGCCCCCACCATTCTCCATACCGACGCCAGTGGACAAGGCCTTGGCGCTGTTATCTTACAACGCAACGATGCCAACCAAGAGCAGGTTGTATCGTACGCCAGCCGTTGTCTTACTACAGCTGAGCGTACTACACCATGACTACACCATAACAGAGCAAGAGTGTCTCGCCGTTGTTTGGGCAATCCAGAAATTTCGCCCCTACTTGTACGGCCGTCACTTCACCATTGTCACCGATCATCACGCGCTCTGTTGGCTGTCGACACTGAAGAACTTGTCCGGCCGTTTGGGTCGCTGGGTGCTACGTCTTCAGGAGTACACCTTCACTATCACGTACAAATTCGAGAGAAAACACTTCGACGCTGACGCCCTGTCTCGATGCCCGTTGCCTGACTCCCGGACTCACGCTGCGGCCCCCTCAACAACGTGCCCTTTACCTCAGGCGTCCGACCTCCCTCTGGATTGTGTACCCATTGTTGTTGCACCAGTCGACGTCCACGCCGATTTGCCCTCCCATCAGCTGGCTGATCCATACTGCCGCACTATCATCGATCGTCTCCGAGGCCAATCAGCGGCACCCAACAGTCGCTCGCGCCGCCAGCTTCGCCAGTTCAGATTTCAGCACGGCACACTCTACCGCTACACCTACCACCCTACGGGTCACAGGTGGGTTCCCGTTGTGCCTCGCTCCCTTCGTCTTCAAGTTTTGCAGGCTTACCACGACGACGCCTCTGCCGGTCATTTTGGTCACCTGAAGACGTATGACCGTATCAAGAGCCGATACTTCTGGCCTGGGCTCTCTACTAGCTTCGCCAAATACATATCCTCCTGTGTGTCTTGCCAGCGTCGCAAGCGGCCAACATCCGTTCCTGCCGGCCTCCTACGGCCTCTTCCTTGCCCATCCGTGCCTTTCGACACCGTCGCCATCGACTTGTTTGGTCCCTTTCCCCTTACGCCAGCTGGCCAACGTTGGGTTGTCACCGCCATTGACCACCTGACGCGGTATGCTAAAACAGCCCCGCTTCACTCCGGTGCAGCTTCTGAAGTCGCCGACTTTTTCTTGCATGCAATAGTGTTGCGCCATGGTGCTCCTCGTGTCCTGATCAGCGACCGTGGGAAGACATTTTTGTCCCATGTGCTTGAAGAGGTCCTCCACGCCACCAACACTGTCCACAAGACATGTTCTAGCTACCATCCTCAAACCAACGGTCTCATCGAGCGCTTTCACCGTACCCTGTCTGACATTATATCTATGTACATTCGGCCTGACCATAAGAACTGGGACATTTTGCCCTTTGTCACCTTTGCCTACAATTCCGCTGTTCAACGCATCACTGGCTACAGCCCTTTCTTCTTGGTTTATGGCCGTGTTCCATCCTCATTGTTCGATACCGCCTTCTTTTCTGCTCCCGCATCTCCGTCTGCGTCTCTGGGCGAAGAGTTCGCTTCTCGGATGGCATATTGTCGCCACCTCGCCCGCGTCAACACCGAAGCCACTCAGCAAGACCGCAAACACCGGTTGACCTGCACCATCGTACGGTCTCCTTCCGACCCGGAGATGAGGTCCTCCTCTGGACACCCGTCCGCACGCCTGGACTGTGCGCAAAGTTTCTCCAGCGCTTTATCGGACCTTATCTTGTCGTCCAGCAAACATCTCCGGTCAACTACGCCGTTGTTCCCTCGCACCCCGTCATCGACCGCCGTCGCCGCTCTCAAGAAGAGGTTCATGTATCGCGGATGAAACTCTACACCCGTTGCCCCTCTTCTATTTAATCCGCGGCCAGGATGGCCGCTTTCCTGCCGGGGAACTATTTGTGTGAGCGCTTTGCGCGAACTTTCACCTCTTTCATCTGTATATCCCCATCATCATCATCGTCGCTTGCCTGGGCTCCGGGGAGCGCGCGCTCTGTGCCCGGCTGTTCCCAAATAAAAGACGCCTGTGCAAGCGGTGGCTCACAATATACATATATATATATTCCGAAAGACGCGGGTTTGATCCCGGCCGCGGCGGTCGAATTTCGATGGAGGCGAAATTCTAGAGGCCCGTATACTGTGCGATGTCAGTGCACGTTAAACAACCCCAAGTGGTCGAAATTTCCGGAGCCCTTCACTACGGCGTCTACAATAGGCACCGTGCAGGAGTAACTCCGGCGCGATGCGCGCACCCCTCGCGGCAGAATGGGCGGACCGGATGGGAGACGTGTGCCGGCGCGCGCCGCTCAGATGCAGCAAAACTGCCCGGGAGCGCGTCGTAGTCTTCCTTCGCTCGTTGTTTTGGGGATATTCTGTGGTCACAGATGAATTGCTGCGCAAGAGTCTGCAATAGCACACACTTGAACTCGCCAGGACCAATGTTTTTCATGTCCGCAAACAAGTCCTGCGAAGAAAAGCGACAGGAACATTGGATGGCTCTCGTCCGGACGGGCAGTGAGCCGGCAATAATCATGTCAGTATTCGCTGCATGACGTTGTTTCCAAAAGAGACAAAAAGAAGGCACTCTACAAACCCCTGCATTCGTAATTTTTATCACCATCTGAAAAGAATCGAGCTATTCCGCAATGTTGCCCTCGTATTTTCTGTTCCCATTTAGCCTACCCGACCGAAGGAAACGGCCTGCACTAGAAACCACAGAACGCGTCTGGTGGCGTGCAAGACCAGACCCGTAAACGGTAAACGGTTATTCTATAACGCTATAACGCGGTTATTCTATAAACGGTAAGGTAAACGGTTATTCTATAACGCTCAGTTAACCTGCGGTTTGGTCTATATTCTCCAAACGGGTCACTGTGTCCGCTATAGCATGCGTAAGCACCGACACCATGTAGAAAAAGTAATGAACTGGCACATTGGCGTTCGCTGCAGTGACCGTGAAATACGGAATCAGCATCACCAGATTCATAGTGTGTATATTGTGTTTGCTTGATATTTAGATCGCCAATTCAAGTGATTTCTTCCAATATGTGAAAAGAAGTAGCCGGCGCCGGTGTCAGCACCAATCTTTGCTGTCATTTCTGAACAGATAAAATATACAACATAACCCTTTGAAATTACTGCACAAGACTACGTCATTGTTCCGTCTACCGAGAAATACCGCTTCTTCTGCGTACCTGGCAAGACGGCCGATGTAATGTTTTCAGCTTCCAGTATTTCATTGCGTTGTTTTCTGATGTCTCTCTTGCTTAGAATTGTATTTCAATACGTTATTTCTTATTTCTCTTTTGCATAGAATAGGTTCACTTGCTTTTGTTTTTTTTTTTGTGCGTCCTTACACTTTTTCCTCCTTTTTTTTCTCCGCACCTACACCCTTTCTTCCAGCTCCAACGCCATTTCCCTTCTCGAGTGGTTTGGCAATATCCCCCTCCCTCTTCTCATTTTTTTTCTACCCGTCCTTCAGTCTTCTCTTCCTGCCTTGTTGCAGTGCTCTCCTCTAACTGTAAAGAGTCTTTATCAGTACTTTTGTTCTCTTTTGATGATTGTACCTTTTTTTTCCGCAGAAGTGTCCCAGAAACATTCGGCTTCGACGCAGGCTAAAATGTGTCCATTTTCCAATAATAACTCAGTCTTTAAGCAAAACGATAATAAATTTTATAGTTGCGATGATTTCCTCTGTGGCCATACAGACGCGAACACAAAAATTTTTAAGTCAGGTGTATCTTGAAGGCAAGTAAAAAAATTAAAATTCGTATGTTCCAATCGGAACATTTGTAAGTAAAGGGTGTGCCTAGTATGCTGGATCAGCGACTTCATGTGCGCATACCAGTACGATGTGGAGGGAATGATCAAACGGCGTCTTGTTGATGTTGGCTGCGGAGACCGCCGCTACATGCCGTCCTTTACAGACTGTTCTGACATCAGGAGAAGAATGCGCCCCACCGGAGTTGTAATTGAAACCTTTGAAAATATTTCTGCCTGTATACTACGTGAGTTAACTCAATTATTCGCAGTGACAGGGAGATGTCTCTATCTGTGAACCTTGCCGGCCGACGTACGCGAATTTTCAGACCTTTAGTCAGCTTCTCGTATTTTGTTTGCACTTCTCTGTTTCAGCTCCCCGTCCGTTCATTCCATTTCTTCCTCGCCTTTTCCTTCCTCCTCCAGCGCCACTTCCTTGGCAGTGTTCTTTTTCTTTTCGCTTTCAGAGCTTTCGCCTAAGTACATCCCCACCTCTCACAACAATCTCCCTCCGGCCGTCCCGTTCGGTCAATGTGCTCGTGGCTGGCTTTGTGTCGCGTTGTACCACACGTGGGGGCTGCCACAAATTTTATTCTGTATTTTTCTATTTCTTTATTTGTCGTGTTTTCTTATCCCCTCCTCTTGGTTTTGTTGTGCTTTTCTCCTTACTCTTGTGCACCCTTCTCCTTGTGTCGTCTGCTCCGTTTCTCGTGCTTTGCTACTTGGAAACAGATGCCCAGCATAAAGCCAGGGCTCGTCCTTGTCTCTCTGTCTGGTGTATTCATGTTCCCGCACTATTTATCCATCGCTGTGTCACTCCAACTAGCCCAAATCGCCACCACCTTGCTGCAACAATCCCGAAAATCTTCCGACGGCCGCCACAAACTAGGCGCTCGCCCGAGGCGGCCGCGACTCTGGCAACGGATTTGCTCCGGCGGCCACCGGCGGCGCTGCTTGTTCGCCGAGAGTGCTGCCCCCTGGGTTCCTGCACGGTGCCCATAGCCTGAGTCGCTTTGGGAAGTTAAAACCTCATAAACCAATCCAAATATATATATATATATATATATATATATATATATATATATATATATATATATATATATATATATATATATATATATATATATATATATATATATATATATATAGAGAGAGAGAGAGAGAGAGAGAGAGAGAGAAAGATAAACGTATTTTGTTGCTAGAGGCAGAATGCAAAGTTGTTAAACGCTTCATTTAGCCATACCTTAATTTTGAGTCGACGTTTCGGACAGAGCCTGTCCTTTCTCAGGTTCTGTACGGTACGTCGACTGAAAATAAATGTAAGATTTAATGAAGCGTTTCACAACATTGCGTGTATATATATATATATATATATATATATATATATATATATATATATATATATATATATATATATATAAAATCACCACAAATTGAAGAAACATAACATAAATTAATTCACGTCGTTTCGGCTGGAGGACCGGCCTTTTTCGAGTGAAATACAGCGTTTGAAACACGCAGCTTCTATAGGCTCCGTGCGCTGCAGTTTGGAGCGCGCGAGTGGCGCCACCTGGTAAACAGCGGTGGCGAAAGGTGGAGGCAGCCAACGCAGCTCTCTGGTTCAGTTAGCAGTGAGCGAGGCGAGCTGTGACGTGTTTCTTCCGAAGACGAAAACAAACTTGGATAATTATGGGTGCTCTACCTACTGCTGTGTTTACCCAACGTCATAACAGCTATAAAAACACCGCAGTGAAGGTACCGAATATATTTAAACGCTTTCCTTGGACATCGTGCATGCTCGCTCACGCACAGAGGGTCTGCTGGAAATGAGTGCACTGTGGAAATAAATTCATGAGTGTGAACTGGCAAAGGGTTTATATTGACTGGGATGTTTTGAATATGCCATCATTGGTAGGAGCTGCTTTGTCTTTATGTAGAGCGAAGGAATGCGCTCAGTCAGTCACAGGAAATGGTCTCCGGTGAAGTTCTTGCAGCAAGCATCTGAAGTTTAAGTCTTCGTTTATTATGCTCATCTGTGGTTCAGCGTGTCAATTTTGTTTAGTTTTTTTCGTGCGTGTGTGTATGCAGTGAGAGCGACGTCGTACTTCTGAGAGTTTTTATGTCGTTTTTCACATTGTTTCACCTAAGCTTTTGTGTATTTATTTGCATCATTTTATTTCCTTCAGTGGTTTAAAAATTTGTATGTCTATTTGTCGCATTTATGAGATCTCAAATCCTGTTCCGGACGAATAAAAAAAATAGAGTGGTTCAAATTTCTATCATATATTTCTTAGATTTTACATCACTAAACCCTTAATTTCGTGAATTAATTTTTTTATTTTATTTTGGTTTATTGCCCCAATGCAACGCAGACTATAAGGGGCGCCATAGTAGGAGGTTCCAGATAATTGCAACCACTTGGGGTTCTTTAACGTGTACGGACATCGCGCAGTACGCGGGCCTCTAGAATTTTGCCTTCACCGAAATGCGACCGCCGCAACCAGGATCGAACACGAGTCATTTGGGTGAGCAGCTGAGCACCATAACCACTGAGTCACCGCGGCGGCCTTTCTATAGTTAAGTATTTACGAAAAGAGAAATACGACCAAAATAATTCATGTGATTGGCACCTTCATGAAATTCCTGAAATAAAAGTCCTGTGGAAGATACTTAGCAAGAAACCCATCGTCTTTTCGTACGCTTAGAGCTATGCTTATCTGAGAGGAATACGCAAAGTAAAGCAGTGTCGATCGTGCAGGATGTAGAGAACTATCATCTGATATATATGCTGTTACGTTTCGCCTACGACGCGCGGTATAGCCGGCGCGGATGCAACGGACGCCGTGGCTTCGTTCAAAGTGGCGGTCATTTTGGGCCCGTTCAGTGCTGCCGCAACGCCTCCCGCCAAGCGCGGCCAGGCAGGTTTCAATGCCACGTGTCTTCGTGTGTGCGTGTGTGTGTGTGTGCATGTTGGTGCCCACGCTTGTCAAAGCGCGGCAGCCGGGGAGAGGAGCTCCCCAACTGGGAGGCGAGGAGGTCTGACCGGCGCCGGCCCGGCGGACGCGGCACGTCACGTCTCAACATGTCCATGCGTCGCCGTCTCGGGCGCCTCATCCCGAGCCGTTCCTTCTTGCCCTCGACTCCGAGGGTATAAAGGCAGCTGCCCCGGACGCCAAGGAGAGACTTCAATTTCTTCCGTCGAGTAAGGCCCGTTTCACATGCTGCGACTGGACCGAAAATATCCGGTGTAGTCGGTGAGGCCGCAGTGCGATTTTCGGTCCCTGCTTTCACATGCGACGCCGACACAACGAATTCGGTCAGAGGAATAGGCAAGGTTCCTTGATGTTTGCATAGGCAACCCATTATTAAACGCGACAGAAATATCACGCAGAATGTGTTGATGATTTTACGACCAGCGTATTTTTAGATGCAAGGCATTATTCCGTATGTTTTGATTAGAATAAACACTTTTCCTTCCACCGCGGTAACAGTTCCCACGTGACCGCACGTCGCACGCCGTCTCGGCGCTCCCCAATGGTCAGTCGCAGAGCGAACACACCGACGCTGCGACTGAATTCCAACCGGACGGAACTCGATCGCAAGCCGTCTGCGACTAGACCGACGACCCTCCCCAGTCGCATACCGACAGAATTCGCAGTGTCGCAGGCGAAAATCGCATGCATGTGAAACGGGCCTAACGTGGTCGCCCTGACCGGCTGCTCTTTTGCGATGCTAGAATAAACAAGTTGTTCTGTTGGCAGTCGACTCATCCTTTGCAAGGACCTTCGGATGTTTCCAGCTGTGCCCCAGGCCGCCAGGCCAACGCTACCCTTGGGGCTTGCAACCCATTTGCAACAACTGGTTGCCAGCGGTGGGATCGCGACAACTGAGGCCAGCAGCGAAGATATGCGGTCAACTGTATGCTGAGCATCACAACGACCATCCGGGAGCAGTGCAACGAGCCCTGTGTGATGACTGGTTGCCTGCAGCGGAACGACTGCGCTGAATTCTTGGCTGCGAGGTTTGGTGAGTGCGGGACTTTCTTCTTCTGAGTTTTGCCAGGCTTTTGTTAGTGTCAGAAACAGAGCTCGTAATTGTGGTTGTCGTTGCTGCCGGGTTATTTTGCGGCAAGACAGTAGTAGGCAGTAGAGAAAGCAGCATTGGGAGCAGCCATGGATTTGAAGTCGTTGCGCAAACCGAAATTGCTGGAGCTTGCAAGAGAGTTGGGTCTGGATGTCTCAGACAAACTCAGAAAACCAGAACTGCTAAGGGCTATTCTTGAGTTGGGGGCTGAGGATGACGAGCTGTCGGAATGCCTTGAGACCATTGAGGAGAGGGAGCAAAAAGAGAAAGACGAGCGCCATTGTAAAGAGCAAAAAGAGAAAGACGAGCGCGAACGTAAAGAGCAAAAAGAGAAAGACGAGCGCGAACGTAAAGAAGAGCGCGACCGTCAACACGCTTTGGAAATGAAGCGTCTCGAGGTAGAGATGGAACGCGCTCGTAATGGAAGTCAGGCACACGGTGCAGGAGAACGAGTATCGTTCAAAATGACTGACCTGATGCGGCCGTTTACGCTTGGAGAGGACATTGGTTTGTTCCTGGTTAACTTTGAGCGAACGTGCGAGAAGCAGGGGTTCTCTCGGGAAACGTGGCCACAGCGCTTGCTCACTTTGTTACCCGGCGAGGCGGCCGACGTAGTCGCTCGCTTGAAGAGAGAGGAGGCAGAGGATTTCGACCAAGTGAAATCGAGTCTGCTAAAAAAGTACAGGCTGTCAGCGGAGGCGTTCCGTCGGAAGTTTCGGGAAAATGAAAAAGGCAGAAGTGAGTCATATACAGAGTTTGCCTACAGGCTTATGTCAAACATGCAGGAGTGGCTCAAAGAAGAGAAAGCGTTTGGTGACCACGAGAAAATTCTGCAGTGTTTCGGGCTGGAACAGTTTTATAGTCGGTTACCTGAGAACGTGCGGTACTGGGTCTTGGATAGGCCAGACGTTAGTACAGTGGCTAAAGCCGCCGAGCTAGCCGAGGAGTTTGTGACGCGTCGGGCTCGCGGAGCTAGGGACGGTCAAAAGGGTGAATTTGGCTCCAAGTCTGAGAGGCCGAAGTTCAGACCCATGAGAGCAAGGGGGGACACACGTAGTGCGGATGCGAGTGAAAGCAGTCCGACCGAACGTAAGGAGACGGCGGCAGCCGAAGCCGAACGCAGAAAGCGGTTCGAGAGGAGGCAAGCGCGCGTGTGTTATACGTGCCAGAAGCCGGGTCACTTTTCGGCGCAGTGTCCAGAAACAAAAAGAAAAGTCGTGTGTTTGTCATTATGTATCACTGACGAGAACATGAAGCTTCTCGAGCCTTACATGCGAGATTTCCTCGTGAACGGGAAAGAGTGCCGAGTGCTTCGTGATTCCGCAGCTACAATAGATGTAGTTCACCCCTCTTACGTACAACCCGATATGTTCACGGGCGAGTGCGCATGGATCAAGCAAGCCGTGGAAGCTCATAGCGTGTGTCTGCCCGTAGCAAAAGTGCTTATTGAAGGACCTTTCGGAGCACTTGAGACGGAGGCCGTAGTGTCATCTATGCTGCCCCCCCAGTACCCGTACCTATTTTCGAACAGGTCCGATCACCTCCTGCGCGAGAAGGGGCTTTTGTTTGGTGAGGCTAGCGTTCAGGCCTTAACCAGATCGAGAGTTCGGGAGCTCGCTGCAAAGGCGGTAGTTGCGGGGCCGACGTTGTCGAACAATGAGAAAGGGTCGGAGGCGCAGCAAGCTGATATTCAGAGCACGTCCGAACTGAATAAAATTGAGCCTGTAGCGTTGAAGGCACCAGGTACTGGAGAGGAAATGCCCGACACGGGAAAGTTAGAAGAGCTTCCGGTCGAGCTTCCGGGACTAGGCTCAGTGACGAACAGGGAAGACACCGATCAGGTCATTAGTGACTTACTCAGTAAAGCACCGCTGTCGCCTGAGCAGAAAACCGAACTACACCAACTCTTACAAGAGTTTCAAGGTCAGTTCTCTGAGAGGCCTTGTAGGACTTCTGTCCTTACTCATGAAATAGAACTTACCTTCCCAGAGCCAGTACGATCCAAGGCGTACCGGGTGTCACCCCGCCAGCGCGATATTATGGAGGCTGAGGTAAAGAAAATGGTACAGCTCGGAGTTATTGAGGCGGGTGAGAGTGATTATACCTCCCCTTTGATTTTAGTTGAGGTACCGGGCAAGAAACCTCGTCCTTGCGTCGACTACCGCAGGCTTAATTCCATCACTAAGGATCAAATTTATCCGATCCCTAACATCGAGGAGCGCCTTGAGAAAGTTAGTAGCGCTCAGTTTATTTCCACCCTAGATCTTGTCAGGGGTTATTGGCAGGTTCCACTTACAGAAGAGGCTAGTAGGTATGCGGCGTTCATTTCACCAATGGGAACATTCCGTCCTAAAGTTTTGAGTTTTGGTTTGAAGAACGCGCCATACTGCTTTTCAAGCCTCATGGACAAAGTGTTGCGGGGACAGGAAGAATTCGCTTTACCGTATTTAGACGACGTAGCGATATTCTCCGCATCCTGGTCTGAGCATATGGCACACTTGCGGGCAGTGCTAACCCGCCTGCGCGAAGCGGGCTTGACAGTCAAGGCTCCCAAGTGCCAATTAGCACAGGCCGAGGTTGTCTACCTCGGTCACGTGATTGGACAGGGTCGTCGCCGCCCCTCTGAAATAAAGGTGGCCGCTGTGCGAGACTTCCCGCAACCGCGCACGAAGACCGATATTCGGTCGTTCTTAGGTGTCGCCGGCTACTATCAGAGGTACATCCCCAGGTACTCCGATATCGCGGCTCCCCTGACGGATGCTCTAAGAAAAATAGAGCCCCAAACAGTCGTCTGGAGCGAGACAAAGGAAAGAGCTTTTAGCGCCCTAAAGAGCACCCTAACAAGCCAGCCTGTGCTACGATCGCCAGACTACACAAAAGGGTTCGTTGTTCAGTGCGATGCTAGTGAGCGAGGCATGGGCGTTGTACTGTGCCAACGGGAAAACGGAGAAGTGGAACACCCCGTCCTGTATGCTAGTCGTAAGCTGACCTGTCGTGAGCAGGCGTACAGCGCCACCGAGAAAGAGTGTGCGTGTCTCGTGTTGGCCGTTCAGAAATTCTCATGCTACCTAGCCGGCTCGAGGTTTATCATTGAGACGGATCACTGCCCTCTGCAATGGCTGCAGACCATCTCTCCCAAAAATGGCCGCCTCCTGCGCTGGAGCCTCGCTTTGCAACAATAATCCTTTGAGGTGCGTTACAAAAAGGGGAGTCTCAACGGTAACGCCGATGGCTTAAGTCGAGGCCCCTAACGTAGGAATCCGCCTCAAAGTTGTTTGTTACTGATGTTTTCTTCCTGAGGCAGGATTTTTAACATATTGCTTTTGTTTAGTGTTTCAAAGTGATGACGTGCTTTCTTGTGCAATTTTCCCATTTGTGGACGCGTTCTGAGTGCTGCTTGACTACTGTAAGGAACTAGGCAGTAGTAAAAAAAGGGGAAAGAGCCTGGCAGAGCTTAGTGAGGGTTGTCTCGTGCTTACTGACTGAGCGGTTGCGTTTCGGCGTAGTTCTAACGCTTGCTGGGAACGAGAACAAAAATGCCAACTCTCCCGAAGTCACTTTGCAGTGTCCTGTGTGAACCTGAACCTGAGAACGAGGCCTTCTCTGTGCGCTGCGCTCAAGCAACGCCGAGGGACGACCGATTTCGATTACGAGCATCATCGAGCGACATCCCTCCGGAGAGCGGATGCAGTCCCCTGACCATCGGGATCTCCTTCTCCCGGCGGGGCGGTCTGTTACGTTTCGCCTACGACGCGCGGTATAGCCGGCGCGGATGCAACGGACGCCGGGGCTTCGTTCAAAGTGGCGGTCATTTTGGCCCGTTCAGTGCTGCCGCAACGCCTCCCGCCAAGCGCGTCCAGGCAGGTTTCAATGCCACGTGTCTTCGTGTGTGCGTGTGTGTGTGCATGTTGGTGCCCACGCTTGTCAAAGCGCGGCAGCCGGGGAGAGAAGCTCCCCAACTGGGAGGCGAGGAGGTCTGACCGGCGCCGGCCCGGCGGACGCAGCACGTCACGTCTCAACATGTCCGTGCGTCGCCGTCTCGTGCGCCTCATCCCGAGCCGTTCCTTCTTGCCCTCGACTCCGAGGGTATAAAGGCAGCTGCCCCGGACGCCAAGGAGAGACGTCGATTTCTTCCGTCGTGTAACGTGGTCGCCCTGACCGGCTGCTCTTTTGCGATGCTAGAATAAACAAGTTGTTCTGTTGGCAGTCGACTCATCCTTTGCCAGGACCTCCGGATGTTTCCAGCTGTGCCCCAGGCCGCCAGGCCAACGCTACCCTTGGGGCTTGCAACCCATTTGCAACAATGCGTAGTAAGTTTGCGTTTTTCGCAATTCTAGCCGACCATTCACATAGTCGATGTCACAGTGGGTATAAATTACATAACTGATTTCATTATTTGGGCCATAGCCTTGTTTCTCAAACTGTAAAGGTACTTAATTATTCTCAATAAGCTCAACTGCGCTGCCGGATATTGCAGTGCCGTAGGGGACTGCAACACAATCATGGTGGCTCGGAATCGGTAATCAGCCCAACCTGAAAGCAATTGCAGCAGTGGTGGCGTCAAGGCTTTCAATGCGTTGAAATCCCCAGAGACGAAGGCGTTGACTTAGAATGGCATCGCGGTCAGTGCGCGTCTGCTATGCGGCCGGGCTGGCGCGAACGCATCGGACATGGAGGAAGGCGCAGGGCCACCACGGCCAGTCTCGAGGAGGGCGCACGCGCTCTCCCTTCGAGAGACCGGCCGTGACTGAGCGTCCGGTTAACGCGGCGAGTGCCACGAGGCGGCGCTGGCGACGTGGTCGCTGCTGGCGCCACCATACCAGCGCACGGAGCCCTATAGCGTGCGCGAGGTACAAAGTTTACAGCAAAGCACGAATTCAAAACACTAGGGGGAGGGAGGGAAGAGACCAGGAAGAACAATTTTTTTTAACAATGGAAGAGAGAATCGGTGACAATCAAAGAAGGCGTCTCTTAACCTGAATGCATGTGTTCCCAAGGGGCAGAAATTTTTTTTTAATAACAAAAGAATAAGAAGATTAAGATAATAAAAATATAAAAAAGGGGAAGATTCTTTCCCACCACCTCAGGGCTGCCTTGGAAAGGCCCTCGAGGTTTCGCTCCTCGCAGCATTTTGGTGACAAGCGTGAAGGGCTCGACCCCTGTGCAAGGAGGAAGCTACATTCCAGAGAAACTGGTGGGGGGAGGGGAGTAAAGAGGAATGCAAACGAGGCCTCTAATAAAGAAAAAAGACAAAAAAAGAAAAAAAGAAAGAAAGTAGTGAAAAAAGAAAAGAAGAGCCATTGTACAAGGCTTGGTAATATGCATTCAGGGAAGGGTGATGGCAACACGAGAGCATACAAAATAGGACATAAAAAAAAGGGGGGGGGGGCGATTCTTTTCCACCACCTTAGGGCTGCCTTGGAAAGGCATGAAGGGCGCATTTTGGTGACAAGCGTGAAGGGCTTGACCCCTGTACATGCAGAAGGCAACATTCCAGAGGAACTGGTAGGGGGGAAGGGAGGGGAGTAAAGAGGAATGCTAACTAGGCCTCTAAAAAAAGAGGAGAAAAAAAGAAACAAAAACGCAAAGACAAAAAGAATAAGAAAAAGAAAGAAAATTAGGGGAAAAAAGGAAAGAAGAGCCATTGTAGAAGACTTGGAAATATCCATTCAGACAAGGGTTGTGGCAACACGAGAGAAATCAAATAATATAAGTTCCTAATCAATCCTTAGACGGGCACTCCGTACACACGCATACAGATACAGACAAAATACAAGGCTAACAATAAATCTAACACCAGAAACGAACTGCAATGAGTCGCAAGTACAATCTACCGCAAGACAAATGACCATTCTGAGTAAACAATGTAACGGTCACTACGGCAGTTCATTAATGTATGAAGCGAAGACCGACCGACATGACAGCAAAAAAATGAGGGAGGATAACAGCAAATGGGTGACAATATAATACAATGCGCGACAATACAAGATTAGAATGATAATAAAAAGCGGAAAGAAAATATCAGTAAATGTGGGACAATGCAAGTGAAAAAAATGGGGACAATGCAAGTGAAAAAAGGAAAACACGTCGGAAGCTATGCTTGTTATGCATACTGCTGCCCGTTCTATGAGTCTGGCATAATTATTGGGATAGTCTGGAATAATTATTATTCTAGTAGTCTGGGATAACTATTTGTTACATCTATTGAGTGTGTAAGCATGATAGCCGGCCTACTGTTTTGTTGATGCCGCTCGAGACTGTGTTAAATTTGTGAATCAGGTACGATTAACAGCTCTCGCGGTCATAATTTGTTTTGAACCCCGATTGGAGTACAATAGTTGTAAAGTTATCGAATGTGTGCCCAAGGTTGTTGATGTGTTTTGAAAGTGGGAGATTTGGCTGGTGTCCGCACATGTGATCTGTGGTTGTTGATGCGAATTCTGAATGGTGTAACTGTCTGCCCAACGTACTGAGCTTTACAGGTGCCACATTCCAGAATGTAGACAACATTAGCGCTGTCGCATGAAAAGTTACCTTTTATCTCAAATGAGAAGGATGACGCTGTGCTTTTAGCACCGGTTGTTGTTGTCATCATCGGACAGAGTTTGCACCTAGGTTTATTACATGGCGCGGATCCTCTGAAGCTACGGTTGCCGATTGTAGACGATGTTATCATATCCCGGATGTTCCTTGCGCGCCTATACACAACACGTGGGGGATCAGGGATAACTTCTTTCATCTTTTCACTCTGTTGAAGGATGTTGTGGTGTTTTTTAAGAATTGTGCTAACATTGGGCATTGAAGCCGATTGGGTAAGGACCAGATTGACATGATAGTCCGGGCGTGGCTGCTTTTTGCCATTTATGAGTTCGCGCCGGTCATGCTTTGAAGCTTTCTTGACTGAATCGTCCATGACTTACAATGGGTGCCTCTGTCGTGCTAGGCCCACACGGAGTTGCTCGCAGTTTGATTCAAAGTCGCCTTCTTTAGAACAAATCCTACGGAAACGTAGGGACTGACTGTAAGCGATGGATGTTTTACAATGGCGAGTGTGACTGCTCTGGTAGTGTAGATACTGGTGTCGGTCTGTGGGTTTTCTGTGGACTGTCGTCTCAAGTTTGTTCTTCGTGATGGTCACCTGGACATCAAGAAAATTCATTATCGAGGCTGAATATATATATATATATATATATATATATATATATATATATATATATATATATATATATATATATATATATTTATATATATATATATATATATATATATATATATATATATATATATATCGAGGCTGAATATATATATATATATATATATATATATATATATATATATATATATATATATATATATATATATATATATATATATATATATATTCAGCCTCGATAATGAATTTTCTTGATGTCCAGGTGACCATCACGAAGAACAAACTTGAGACGACAGTCCACAGAAAACCCACAGACCGACACCAGTATATATATATATATATATATATATATATATATATATATATATATATATATATATATATATATATATATATATATATATATATATATACTGGGTGTTTCAGCGAAAACTTTCAGATCTTTTCAGCAGTAGGCTTTTTGGGATAAAAATATGGCATTTGCAGCGTAGTTTTACCAGTGTTGGCTGACACCAGAAAACGGCTGAATTGTCTTAAATTCAATTCAATTCAATTTATTCAACATCTTGAGGATGTTGGGTGCGTCGACAAAAAGCCAGAGAGAAGGCTTGACAGGGGTCGACGCAACCTACAATGACTTGACAGCAGCATCAGGATGGTATACAGAGTGTCATATATGTTAATAACAGGATCATTACATGATTATGAAAATAAAATAAAACGGCAAGTAAGCATACAGGAAAGAAAATACAAATAAGAAGTACAACTCTCAGTTGGTAATAAGTACAACTCTCACGGTATTTAAGTGCGCACAAATTTAGATGCCTTATTTAATGAGGACGGAAGAGAGTGTGAAAGCACTTGGCGACCATAATTCGTACGAGTTTTCGGCACGAACCATGTGAAACCAGTACGGGTGGCATACATCAGTTCTTTACATTTTAAGTTCGACATCATCATCATCATCATCATCATCAGCCTTACTACACCCACTGCAGGGCAAAGGCCTCTCCCATGTCTCTCATATTATCCCTATCCTTTGCCAGCTGCATCAACCCTTTGCCTGCAAACTTCTTAATCTCATCCGCCCACCTAACCTTCTGCCGCCCCCTGCTACGCTTACTTTCTCTTGGAACCCACTCCGTTACCCTTAAAGACCAGCTGTTATCCTGCCTTCGCATTACATGCCCTGCCCAAGCCCATTTCTTTCTCTTGATTTCGACTAGGATGTCATTAACCCGTGTTTGTTCCCTCACCCACTCTGCCCGCTTCCGATCTCTTAACGTTACACCTATCATTTTTCTTTCCATGGCTCGCTGCGTTGTCCTTAACTTAAGCTGAACTCTTTTCGTTAGCCTCCACGTTTCTGCCCCGTAGGTGAGTACCGGTAAGATCATGCTGTTGTACACTTTCCTCTTGAGGGAAATTGGTAAACTGCCACTCATGATCTGCGAGAATTTGCCATATGCGCTCCACCCCATTCTTATCCTTCTAGTTATCTCCCTCTCATGATAAGGATCAGCTGTCACTATCTGCCCTAAGTAGACGTATTCCGGCACAAGTTCTAGGCTCTCGCTCGACAGGTTCGACAGGTGCACCATAAATAGATTATTTTTTCTAATACTTGTTTTATACCGCATCAGTAGTGTAGATTCAAAGACTTGGGGAAGGGGGGTGATGCGAAGCGATGCAAAGATCGTTTCCGTGTGTTGAAAACGTGAAGCGTTAACAATATTTCGAACAATTTTCTTTTGAAGTAAATGCAAGCGTTTGATATTCATAAATGATGTTGTTCCCCAGACCAAAATACAATAGTTAGCAACAGAGGAAAACAGTGCGTTGTACAGCATCAGCTTAATATGCTTTGGAAAGAGGCATCGGAGGCGGGACACCATACCAGCAGCCTTGGACAACTTGTCCCTGACTTTTTCAACGTGTTCATCCCATGATAAATTTTCATTAAAAAGCACTCCTAGGCTTTTGACCTTAGGAACTATTTGAGTGACTGAGGAACCCATTTTTAGATGAACTTATGAGACAGCAGGATCCTTATTACGAGGTCTAAAAAGTACAGCTTTGCTTTTTCCAGTGTTTATGATCAGTGAATTGGACTCAGACCATTCATGCAGTTTCTGCAAACAATCTGTAGCTTGCTGTTCAAGATCTCGCACATGTGCTGATCGGACAAATAGAGTGGTGTCATCTGCATATATGACAAAAGTTGGAAGTTTACTTATACATGTCGTTTACATAAAGAAGGAAAAGCAGCGGTCCCAATATACTGCCTTGCGGCACACCAGAAGACAGATGTATAAAATTTGATGACTCGTTGTCTACTGTTACTTGTTGGACACAGCAACCAAGGTATGAGGTAATTATTTGATGAAATTTTCCGCGAAAACCATAGTGTTCGAGTTTCGCCAACATTGTGCTGTGATTGATGCGATCGAACGCTTTCGAAAAATCAATAAAGATGCCGTGAGTGAAAAGTTTTTGTTCAAAGGACTCTAGAATAAGTTATTTTTGGGTTAGAAGCGCAGTTTCTATAGAAAAGTTTTTCCTGAAGCCATGCTGGCTAGGCGTTAATATGTCACATTTCTCGCAGAAACTGGACATTCGCTTGTATAATATTTTTTCAAAACACTTCGAGAAAACTGTGATCTGGTTAACTAATTATTAAGAATTAACATTTTAAATAGCAGAGTTAGGCACATAGTTGCAACCAGAGATTTATAACCACTCATTAGTAATAATAATAATAATAATAATAATAATAATAATAATAATAATAATAATAATTGGTTTTAGGGGGAAAGGAAATGGCGCAGTATCTGTCTCATATATCGTTGGACACCTGAACCGCGCCGTAAGGGAAGGGTAAAGGAGGGAGTGAAAAGGAGACAGGAAGAGATAGGTGCCGTAGTGGAGGGCTCCGGAATAATTTCGACCACCTGGGGATCTTTAACGTGCACTGACATCGCACAGCACACGGGCGCCTTAGCGTTTTTCCTCCATAAAAACGCAGCCGCCGCGGTCATTAGTAATAGCCGAATCAGTCTTTAGAATTTCGAAAATGCGATTACCCTCGCCGCTGTGCCTGGACAAAATTTTGCTGCATCGTGCAAAAATATATGCGATTTCGAAAGCATGCAGGCAATGCAACCCCTCCAGTGCACGTAACTAGTCGAAAAAGCCAAATTTTGTCGAGCCACAGCGCGAATGGTAATCGCGTTTTCAAAATTCTAAAACCTGATAACGCTTTTTTAACAGCCAGCTAACAATCTGTATTTGCAAATAGGCGCATAACTCTACTAGTTGAAAAGATAATCATTAAATATTAGTTCACTAGGTTACTATTTCAGACGACTCACCAGTTTTCGGGTGTCCGCCTACACATGTAATATTACGCCGCATAAGCCATATTTTTACCCCAGGAAGCCTATTTTGCCAAAAAGCCTATTTTTTTATTTTTTTACCCCAAGAAGCCGAACCTAGTAGAAGATTCGGACCTACGATGCTGTGTTGTTTACAACGTCGACGTTGCTGAAGACCAGACGACGCTCCACCGTGAGCTGTACTGTCCAACCCACCGTGTCATCCAAGCGCGGTATATGGGAAAGGGGCGCTCGTGCATCGTCACACTACAGGGCCCACCAACTCTCCCAGAACGACTTTACTACTATGGCTGTATTCGGCGGCCTCGCCCTTACAAACCGAGTGATGTCTATTGCTACAGCTGTTTCAGACCTGGCCACATGCGCCGACCATGCCCTTTTGCAACGCAAGATGAGGCTCGGCCAGAAGGCACACCGTCTTACAGGTGCGGACTTTGCAAGACTGACGACCACGAGATCACCTCTCCAACTTGCCCAACAGAACAGAAAGCAACTGAGAAGGTTCGGCGTGGGATCCGTAAGCAAGTGCTTCCGATTGCAAACAGAGCCCCGATACAGACATCCAACAGGTTTGCGGCTCTTCAGTGGGATGAAGACGACTGGCCGGAGCTTTCCGAACCCAATCCACCTGCAGCCCCTGCCCAACCGTCGTACAGCGATAAATTGCGCAAGGATCGCCGTCGCCTTCAATCTACACAAAAGCACAGCATACAGGAACCTCTGCGTGAGGACATGGCAGCAGTTCACGACCAAATTGCACGCCTTTTCGCCGAGGTCTCTAAGCTACGGCAACGCCGTGAACTGCTTGCTCGCCGTAGACAACCAGCGGAATCCCACTCCACGCCAATCAATGCTGCAGCGCCTTCGACTACGTCCAGCCCTCAGGCGTTTTCCGCAGACTCTACCAGGCCTTCTGCAGCACTGCAGGATAACTCAACATCCCTCCTCCGATTTATGGAAAATCAGTTATCTAACCTGACATCAGTTCAATTACAGCGCTTAGAAGCCTAATCGAAAATGGCGAGAACACGTTGTTGTGGCGTGCTCCAATGGAACTGCAGAGGGCTCTCCACAAAGTTGGGAAAGCTCAAATCTCGACTTCGCATGGACAAGCTCCATGTGTGGGCCCTGCTACTGCAGAAGACCAATGCCTGGCCATCCATTCCCGGGTTTAATGGATACATGTCTCCTTCAATGAACGACCGTCGTGTGCTCACTGATGCCCCTCCGGGAAAGGCGGCGGTGTACGTTGACTCGCGTTTTCCTCAAGTTCGCCTCTCTCTAGAAAACTGGTGCAACTCATATCAAGAGATAGTCGCAGTGGCTGTGAAGCTTCCCAAGGCAACTGTTGTCGTCATGTCATAATATGTAAGACCCGCCGGTGGAGCTCCTCCCGCATTAATCTGGGGTGGTTATTAACTCTACGACGACAGTACCCACGATGGCCTGTTTTAGTCCGTGGTAACTTTAACGCCCCTCATCCGGACTGGGGGTACCCCACTTCAAGCCCCCGTGGTAGGCGTGTGCGGGACGCATTCGCAGATGCGCTGTTTGTTTTACTCAACTATCCAGATTCAGCAACGCGGACTGTGCGCCATGCTCGCAGTCCAACATATGCTGCGGAGCTTACATGGTGGTCGGGACGCGGGACTACATCGTGGAACCTGGAGCCAGACTGCTGGGGTAGTGACCACAATCCTATCATCATCGGTCTCTATCCATAAAGGGCCCGCCGATTGCGCCGTAGGTGTTCTGTGGCCAATTGGGACAAGTTTCGCACCACTGTCGAAGATCTCTCTCTGCAATCATCTACACTACTTGTGGACTGCTTACAAACTACGCTGACTAAGGCTACTGCTGTCACCTGGACCCGACTTCTGCGCAAGCACGGACAAGGCTGAATTACCTTACTGCCAAGGCTCGCAGATATGAACGCGATCTCTCGCGACGGCAGTGGCATGCGTGGTGTGAGCAGTTCTCGACAAAGTCATCGAATGCTGCTCTCTGGCGAACGTTTCGTGCAATGGAACATGGTTCCCGTCGTCCTGACGCAGCGGCCACAGCATGCTTCGCAGCTAACTTAGCTCCGGATGAATTCTCCCGAGAGGCAGCGCGGAAGTGTTTCCCCAAGTCTGATGCGTTGCCTGCAAGGGTCATAGGAGCCCCCTTGGCTGCCATTCCAGCATGTGTCGATAAGCTCCCATCTACAGCCGACGCCGAAGGAATTCTAAGCCCATTTTCAATGCCCGAGTTGCTTGCAGCAATAGACGAGGTCCGTCGGAAGACTGTGCCCGGTCCGGACTCCATTCCGTACGAGGTTTACAAGAACTTAAGTTCCACTGTACTGCCTCAACTCCTCGCCACCATTAACAAGGTATGGATAGAAGGCGTCGTACCATCAACATGGAAATCGGCTATTGTGATCCCCATTCCAAAGCCGGGGAAGCCGCCTAAAGACCTCGGAAATTTCCGGCCCATATCGCTTACGCCAACATTATGCAAGCTTGCCGAAAAAATGCTTGCCACACGACTTTCGGGGTGGCTTGAGCACCATGGTTTCTACCATCCCGCCCAAATTGGTTTTCGTATGTCCATAGGTACAGAAGATGGACTGGCTGTCTTGGCTTCAGCAGCTCGGGCCTCAACTGACAGCCACAATGTATGTACTTTACTGGCCATGGACGTTAAAAAGGCGTACGATAAAATCAGTCATGCTGCCATCCTGGAATCACTTGACATGCTGAATTTCCCCGTTAGACTACGCAATTTTGTTAAATCCTTCCTTGAAAGCCGACACTTTGCCATACGCCAATTGGTGAGGCATCGGATCATTTGTGCCTCTTCGCGGCGTTCCTCAAAGATCAGAGTCATCGCCAACATTATTTAATATTGTTTGTATCCCCCTTGCTTGGCGCTTGCATGATGTCTCCGAGATTAAGTTCTTATTGCATGCTGATAACATAACGGTGTGGAGCTCTCACAACGACATGATGATTCAAGCAGCAGGCCTACAATCAGCCATAGTTATTACGTCGACTTTTGATTCTTCAATTGGTCTGCAGCTTTCAATGAGCAAAACCATGTGTTGTCAGTCGCCAACCGCTGGGGGCGCCGTCAACTGGCTGCAACACCAATTCGTCTCCATCGATCCGGAACTCCAATTCAAGAAAGTTCGACGGTGAAAATATTGGGCTTGACAATACAGGAGTCGGGAAGAGGTACTGCTTGGCTTTTTCGGGCTAAAGAGCAAGCAATTCAGGTGTTGGGTCTGATTAGACGCATTGCACCTAAAACTGGCGGAGCCCGCTCTCATGTTGCACGACAGTTGGTGCGGGCGGTTGCGCAACCGCGCCTCGTTTACCAAGCCCAATTCCAGCATTTAACGAGTGTTCAATGGGATCGTCTAGAAGCTGTTAATTGAGAGGCAATGACGGTCATCACTTGCCTTCCCCGCATTACCCCGATCGTGGCGCTCCAAGAACATGCGCAGCTGAATACACTAAATGAGCTGGTGCAGCACCGATGCGTTGCTCGCCGTCTAAATCAAGCTTTACACACACCAAGTGCGCACTCAGGTCATATGCTTCATCGCACTCCATGCTACAGCCGCCCCCGCCAGTTCTTCCTCCCTGACGTTTTGTGCAGCTAAGCGACAACAAACCAACTGATCTACGTGGGCCCTCACCTATCCGCGCGGCATCGTCGTTTCCCGACCGAATTATAGAGCAAGACGCCAATCTGCCGCATGGCTCCATCGTTATGTACGTTGACGCAAGCATTCAGGCCTGCAATACAACAACAGCAGTTTACTGGCCTTGCAAGCCTGCTCTGAACAAAACGTCAAGGTTTCGGCTCTCAGAACCTCCTTCCTCCTTCTGTGCGGAGATGCTTGCGGTTCAAGAGGCACTTTGCTCTGTGGCTGCCGTTCCCATGCTATCCACGGCCCGCATTGTCATTCGCACCGACGCCCTTCTCGTCACACGACTACTACGACGAGTCAGCCGCACCCCAGAAATCTGCCAAGACATTCATCGTCTAGCGGCACGCATCCCGCGAGAAATCCGTATTGAGTGGGTCCCGCGTGACCTCCTGTGCGCACAAAGCCGCGCAGATTCTGCGACCCGCCTTTCGACCCCAACCTCGTCTTTGCCTCGAGTCCTCGCTTTGGATGACAGCACCCTCCTTTTAACAAGAAAGGAACACCTCCGGCGCCGCACACGTGTTCTAATCCCTCCCTGTGCGGTAACCCTCCACCGTAGTCTTACCCTTGCATAGGAGGTTGTGCTTCGGAGGATACGGGTCGGGGTTGCCCTAACTCCAGCTTGGACACGCAATTGGCCGCATTTCAAAGATTTATATCCCCGGGTGTCCAGTCTGCAAGAACAGAGACTGTGAGGCGGATATCCACCACCTGTTGTGGGACTGCCCGGCGCTGAAGCCAACGAGAATTCGGCACCTGGCGGCAGTGGGACTCCCACCGGACAATCCGGATTCATATATTGCATGAACACAAGGCCCATATCATCGTTCACTTTTTGATTTCATTAGAACAGCTCAACTTTTTTTCATTTATTTAAGCATCGTACTCATCTTTAACTTCATTGTTTTTATGCCCTGAGACAATAAGCATCGCTTCAAAAAAAAGCCTATTTTTGAAAATTTTTGAGTGTTCGCCGAAACACACGGTGAAAAAATATATATATATATATATATATATATATATATATATATATATAAAGGAAGCAGTCACCGCAATCATGGTGCCTAGGAAATAATTCTATTTTTTAAATTTGTATTGCGAATCAGTAGGCGAATAATACTTGTATTAATGTGTCGTTTAAAGAAAATTAGTTATAAAGCAGCAGAAAACACAACCATGCCGCTGGTGGGATCCGAACCCACGAGCTCCGAAAACTCTCAAGGTTCGCTTGCACGAAAACCTAAGTGCCGCCGAAAGCAGCAGATTGGACAGCCATCGCCGTAGCTGACTTGGTAGAGCACCGGACGCGATATTCGGAGGTCGTGTGTTCTTATCCCACCGGTGGCACTGTTGTTTTTTTGCTGCTTTAGAAGGAACTTTCTTTAAGTACCCGGTTATTCCAAGTATTATTCTCCTATTGATTGGTACTACAAATGAAAAAAATAGAAACATTCCCCTATGCACATTGGTAGCGGTGACTGCTGCCTTCGTGTTCTTCAAACGAGCCCCTCGTTTCATTTGATGTGTATATATATATATATATATATATATATATATATATATATATATATAGGAACGTGTTAGGAACACTAGCCAAAATTGTGTTAGAATATAAGAGCTTCGAATTTGATCTTCAATATTATCTGCAAGTAAGTGGCACCGCTATGGGAACAAGAATGGCCCCAAATTATGCCAATACCTTCATGAATCATATAGAGTCAAAATTTCTTTCTTCTTGTCCAATTCAGCCGTACTTTTACAAGCGCTATCTGGATGATATTTTTGTAATATGGACAAACACAGAACAACAACTTATCCATTTCATTGACAGTTTCAACTCCGTGCACCCAAACATAAAGTTTACACACACCTACTCAGCCAGTCAAATCAATTTTCTTGATGTTGACATTCTGGTGGACAAGGGGTCAGTTCGTACAACCGTTTATAGAAAACCAACCGACTCACAAAAATATCTACATTTTCAAAGCGCCCATCCCCGTCACTGTAAAACCAGCATCCCTTATTCGCAGGCCCATCGTTTTCGAAGAATCTGCTCTAATGACCTAGACTTTCATGAAAACTCCGAACAAATGCGCAACGTGCTCTTACCACAGCGCTATCCACGTTCCCTTACTGATGATGCCACAAGCAGAGCTTCAAATCTTAACCGTAGTCAAATACTCCAGGGGCACAAAATAGATAACCGAAATGATTACACTACAAACCTTATCCTCACATTTAACAGTAACGCACCGAACATAAACAGAATTCTTAATAAGCACTTGTGACGTTTCTTGTGTGTGCTACGAGGTTCCGCGTTCGACGGCGCGGCGTAGACGGAGACCCAGATGACAGCGGCATCATCAATTACCCAGCCATGCTCTTTGAGAGTGACGACCAGAACGAAGGGGTTTAAGCCCAACCGGACCCCCTTTCCATAGTGTCGGCACGAGTCGAACGCCGCCGCCGCCGCCGCCGCCGCCGCCGCGGGGAAACGGGCTTTATCTTCTCCAATTGGCGTGGCCGTTCAAGGGCGGCCTGGTTTCGGCAGGCCTGGCCCCGTGGCAAGACGACGGGCCTCATCAATCAACCCTCCCGAGCACATCCCAGGACAAGGGACCATTTTCCCGGCCTTTTAGTGACCTCGCGTTCCGGCCTTGAGGGTCGAGTGTCATTTGATGGAGAACGGAGGCCGGTGACCCGCGGGAACTGTCAGCGGGCCAGAGCGCGCCTTACCTTGAGGGGCGAGTGTCATTTGATGGAGAACGGAGGCCGGTGACCCGCGGGAACTGTCAGCGGGCCAGAGCGCGCCTTACCACAGCCGACGCTATGCGCTACCTCGAAGACAACCTTCTTTCTCTCGGACTCAACACGTGAGAGGGGGGCGAGACCATAAGTGCGGTGGTATGTTTGTGCGCCCAAGTGAAAGCCCTAGCCCCCCTCCTTCCCCTCCGGCGTGGGCGTCCTCACCCTAGGAAGTGTGGGGAGAAGAGGATATAAAAATCGACAAGCAGTACGGAAGAAGGACGCTCAGGACGACATCGTTCGCCAAGAGGGCCTTCAGCGCCGAAGCCCGACGGCGTGCAGCTTCTGCCAGCAACCGCTCGAGCTCAACTCCGGAGCCCGTCCATCGTCCCCATGAAGTCGTCGGCACGTAAGCTCGGAC
This sequence comes from Amblyomma americanum, assembly GCA_030143305.2. Lineage (NCBI taxonomy): Eukaryota > Metazoa > Arthropoda > Arachnida > Ixodida > Ixodidae > Amblyomma > Amblyomma americanum. The sequence continues at coordinate 43,722 of JARKHS020030946.1, forward strand.
GCCCCAGCCTCTGAATCTTAATCATGTATAATTATTGAATATATCTGTTTGTTTAAACTGATCCCTACGGTGTCTCTTTGCCTCTCCGTCCCGTGTGGACCTGCGCATTATGGGGGTCATCACACTGGTGTCAGAAGTGGGGCCTCAAAAGCAAATGTCCTCTGAATGCTGCGACATTCATGATTTCAAAATTGTAATCAAAAGGGAATCACGGGACTGATTGTGGGACTTTTACCCCCATTTGAGAGGCTTGAGGCACCGGAGGGCTTGAAAAAAAATGTCTTTATCTGAGGGAGCTCCCACTCCACAGCCGTCGCTCGGAGCAAGCATGCTGGCATTAGGAAGCGTCATTCCGACGTTTACAGGAGATAAGACAGGGGTTCCAATCTGCGATTTCTTTTCCATGCTAGAAGAGATTGGGAAAATGGGGGGATGGTCCGATGCTCAAATGCTGGGAATGGCAAGGTGTAAGATGGCAGGAGCTGCTCATGATTTTGCATGGCGAGACGAAAAAGTAAAATCCACAAAATCATTTGCGGAATTTAAGAAGCTCGCGTTTGAGCATTTCGACACTGAACCACGTCACGTGCGGGTACAGAGGTTTCGTGACGCCGGACAGATGGTAGGGGAGGACGTGCGAACGTTTGCGTCGCGGCTTCAGCGCTTAGCGCGCGATACGTTAAGCAGGGAGGAGGAAGGAGACCAGCTAAAGAAGAAATACGTGGAGGATATACTTAAAGAGGAAATGACCGCTTTGTTCGTGCCTGGTCTGCAAGACCCCGTGCGCCGGTTCGTGCTCTCGCGCAAGCCGAGCAATTTCGACCAAGCCGTGGAGGCCGCATTGGATGAGGAACGAAATGAGGCGTTGACGACAGCCGCAGCGAGAGTACGCGTCATAGAGAGAGCGGTGCTCAACCCTGAGGTTGCTCTCTTGACAGAGCGATTAGATCGCTTAGAACAGCTGCTATCTCAGCAGGTAGAACGCCAGGTTGAAGCGCGCGCTCAACAGCGCCCATTCGCTGGAAATCGGAGACCGCCACAAAGCTACAGGCGCGGTATGCGAGATTTTGAAGAAATCGTATGCTTCGCTTGCCAGGGTCGCGGACACATCGCCAGGTTCTGCCAAAACGTGCGCCGTGGGGAGCCACAAAGAGAAGCAGGCGAGACACGCCCTAAGCAAGCCTACAGCGGGGCTCCAGATACCGAGACAAAAAACTAGGTAGTCCTCCCCAGCCTGAGGAGCGTGGGGAGGGAGCAGTGGATGATGAGGTGGTGGTAGTTTGTGTGGCCGATGAGGCATGCCCTGTTGTGCGTTGCAAATTAAATGGTTGTTGCATGGAATTGTTGATAGATACGGGGTCAAAGGTGACATTGCTTAAGGAGAGCAGTTTTAACACGCTTCGAAGGAAGGGGGACCGCGAGTTGTTGGAAGCGTCTGGTGGTATGGCAACCAAATTTGTAGGCATAACGGGGGATCCTCTTGGCATAAGTGGACTCTACCGGTTACACTTCTCTCTCGGCGGAATTGCATTGGAGCACCCCTGCTACGTATGCCCGGACACGGTGTCTCTGCCAAACGGAGTGTCAGGTATATTAGGGCAGGATTTTTTGAGAAAAGGGAAGGTAGCAGTCTCATTCTCTGAGGAAGAGGAAGAGGGGCTGAGATTCGCATTACGGATATTGACACTCGTCAAACAGTGGGATCATTGGAGAAGGTATATTCGCGGGTTGCCGTCAGGCTGGTCGATGAGGCGGTCGTCCTTCCTTGGTCGGAGCACATTTTGTACGCGTTTGTGCCTTCAGATGTAGAGAGCGGCGCCGTGGGAGTGCTTGAGCCGGTCGACTCTCTCAGCAATGGCCTGAAGGCAGCCGCGTGCCTCGTGACAGTTAATGACGCCCACAGAGTGCCCCTACGGGTGGTTAACTGTAGCCAGCAGCCACTGAGCCTTCCCAAGAACAAAACATTGGCTTTCTTCACCTCTGCGATAGAGAAACGTGAGCCCACCGATACGGTACTCGCAACTGTAGAGCATGCTAGTCCTTCGGCTGCTCCAAAGGTGTCGTTCGATCTTTATCACGTTAAATCCAGGGAGAGGGAGGCTCTGGCTGGTTTGCTGAACGACTACTCGGAGGTATTCGCCGCGTCCAACCTGGATTTGGGCTGCTGTGGCGTTATAAAGCACAGGGTAGAAACCGGCACTTCATCGCCCGTTTACCATCGTGCGTACAGGATTCCTTACTCCCAACGTGAGGAGATGGAGCGGCAGGTGCAGGACCTGATTAATCGCGGCATTGTCGAACACTCAAAGTCACCCTGGGGAGCACCAGCACTATTGGTGGAAAAGCCAGATGGCTCGTATCGATTGGTAGTGGACTACCGCAAACTAAATGCCGTAACTCGCATCGATCCATACCCCATCCCCAATATACAGGAGACGCTTTCTCAGCTGGGCTCTGCCAGGTACTTCACGGTAGTGGACATGGCGGCGGGATTCTCGCAGATAGCAATGGATCCGGCAGATGCCGAGAAAACGGCATTCAACACGCCCTCAGGGCACTATGAATGGAAAAGAATCCCGATGGGTCTGGCCAACAGCCCTGCTGTCCGGCAGAGAACCGCTGATGTTATCCTGGCAGATCTTCTGGGGAGGCTGTGCTTCGTGTATATGGATGACATAATCATATACAGTGACAGTTTTGAGAACCATTTGCGCGATATTGAGCAGGTTTTGGTGCGACTAAGAGGAGCGGGTCTCAAGCTGAAGCCCTCTAAGTGCCAATTCCTCAAAAACGAGGTGAAATACCTCGGGCACGTTGTTTCAGCTGACGGCGTGCGACCGGACCCTGAGAAACTAAGGTGTGTCTCGGATTTTCCATCCCCGACTAGCGTCCGCCAGGTCCCGCAGTTTCTCGGCCTGATCGGTTACTTACGAAAGCACATAGAGGAGTTCGCCAAGCTCGCTAAGCCGCTCACCGCCTTAACAGCCAAAAATGTCGCCTTTCGCTGGGACGAAAACGCGGAGAATGCTTTTGGGGCCCTGAAAAGGAAGCTAATGAGTGCACCGCTGTTGCGCCACCCGGATTTTAATTTGCCCTTCGTTATGGCTACAGATGTGTGAAAGTTCACAGTTGGTGCCGTGCTATGTCAGGTAATCGAGGGCAAAGAACATCCCGTTGCTTTTGCTAGCCGACAGCTGAGCCCCACAGAGCAAAAGTACGGAGCTACGGAAAGGGAGTGCCTCGCCGTTGTCTGGGCAGTAAAGCACTTCAGATGCTACCTTTACGGCCGCAAATTCAAGCTAGTCACAGACTGCCATCCTCTGAAATGGGTGATTAGTGTCAGGGACCCTAGCTCGCGACTCGCTAGATGGAATCTACACCTGCAGGAATACTGCTTTGAAGTTGAGCACAAGTCAGGAAAGACACATCTGAATACTGATGCACTCAGCCGCACAGCTGCCGTGGCAGCTATAGATGAGTTTGTCCCCGTAGTCGACCCCGCCGAATTACGCACAGAGCAGTGCAAAGATCCTGAACTGAAGCGAATAATTTAAAGCTTAGAGGGCGCACCGTCTCACCCCGAACAGCTAGGTTATTTCATTGGCAAAGACGGCACCCTGTGTCGGCGCACGAGGCCAACCAAGAAAGGGAGACCAGAGAAAACCGCTTGGGAGAGAGTCGTCATACCTCGGTCGTGGACAGAAAGGGTTCTTCGCGCGTTTCACGATGCGCCATGCGCCGGTCATTTTGGCGTAGCGAAGACACGCAGGCGTGTGGAGCGTTTGTACTTTTGGAGTGGCATGCGACAGGATGTTAGAGACTACTGTGCGAAGTGTCATTCCTGTCTCGAAAGAAAAACACCCAAGGGACGAAGACCAGCTCCAATTCAGCCGTTTTCTCAGGTTTCGGCTCCCTTCGAGCGGACAGGTATGGACATAATGGGCCCATTGCCCACGACCACTTCCGGAAACAAGTACATTTTAGTATTTGTCGATCACCTTTCAAAATACGCGGAAGCGGTAGCACTCCCAGATCAGAAGGCAGACACGGTTGCAAGAGCATTTGTCGAACAGATCGTGCTCCGACATGGACCCCCGAGGCAACTCTTGACAGATCGGGGAACGAACTTCGTGTCGCAGCTAATGAGGAGAGTTTGCGAGCTGCTTAAGATCGCTAAGAAGCAGACAACACCGTACCATCCGGCTTGCAACGGCGCGGTGGAGCGACTGAACCAAACCGTGGCCGTGTTCCTGTCGCATTTTGGTTCGCGCGACCAGCGGGACTGGGACTTGTGGCTCCCGTATGCAATGTTTGCCTACAATTCCGCAGCACACGAGAGCACGGGCGAATCGCCATTCTTTCTTCTCTACGGCAGAGACCCGGACCAGCCTAGTGAAGTGCCAGAGGGCCCCCGTCGTGTCCCATACGCTTCACTGGACGACTATAAGGTTGAGCTAGAATCGCGCTTGCAAGTGGCAAGGGACATCGCAAAGGAGGCCTTAAAGAAAGCGGAGAAGCGCAGGAAGGAGGTGCACGATCGCAGTGCTAGAGACGCGCCGTTTAATGTGGGGGACAGCGTGTACATTGAAAACTGCCAAAGGCAGATTGGGCTAGCTCGTAAGTTCCAGACGAAGTGGAGAGGACCGTGCGAGGTTGTCGAGAAGCTTTCTCCGGTAAACTTCAGAGTCCGAGACGTGAACCGGCGCTTGATAAGCATACACGCAAATCGCCTCAAGTCGGCACCGGTTCAGTATTCACGAAATGAGGAAAGGGAAAGCGCGGATTTTGATGGGGACAGAAGTGAAGCGGAGCGCGCAGATAGTTCGCAAGAAACGCCCTCTCCTGCATTTGTTCGGCAGGCGCCAGAGGTGACGGCCGGAATGCCACCGGATTTACTTCATGCATTGCTAGAAGAAGAAGCGCGCGAGGTTGCCGCGCAGATAACGCCAGGAGAGGCTCCTGCCACGAGCCCTCGCGAGTCCCAAAGCAGACGAAGGGTCACAGACTTACTTAGTATGACTCATGAAGGCCGATATCCGCTGCGAAATCGGAAAGCTAAGTCGGGCTAATGGCGTAAACAGAGCGAAGTTGTGAACTGGTTAGAATTGTGTAATGCCGCAGCTCATAACATTGCTATGTGCTTATGTGTTAAGTTATCGGAGTTGGTAGTTAAACCTTTCTGTCATTAAGTAACACCTTCACAGGAGAGCATGCGGAGCGCATGCAGAACCTGCCCTACTTCCTTTCGTTATCTATATTTTTGTCTGTGCCGTGATCGTGCTAGAAGTGGGAGCTCCTTTGTAACTGTGGTAAATTTATTTCGTCCAGTTTGGACTAGAAAGGAGAGGCTTGGGTGCTGAGTTTCATGTTTATCTGTAAAAGAAGATCAGTGCTGCCCCTGGAGACGCCAGTTATGACAGCGGAGGCATATGGTGTTGTGCAGTGGTGTTGAGTGCAGCGAAAAGTGTTTTGTCGGACGCACTGTGCGAGGCGATTCAGAAAGACAAGGGGAGCTGCATGGACTCAAATGTTCGGAGAACATTCTTCTGGAGGGTGAGCGAGTGTGACGTTCCTTGTGTGTGCTACGAGGTTCCGCGTTCGACGGCGCGGCTTAGACGGAGACCCAGATGACAGCGGCATCATCAATTACCCAGCCATGCTCTTTGAGAGTGACGACCAGAACGAAGGGGTTTAAGCCCAACCGGACCCCCTTTCCATAGTGTCGGCACGAGTCGAACGCCGCCGCCGCCGCCGCGGGGAAACGGGCTTTATCTTCCCCAATTGGCGTGGCCGCTCCAGGGCGGCCTCGTTTCGGCAGGCCTGGCCCCGTGGCAAGACGGCGGGCCTCATCAATCAACCCTCCCGAGCACATCCCAGGTCAAGGGACCACTTTCCCGGCCTTTTAGTGACCTCGCGTTCCGGCCTTGAGGGGCGAGTGTCATTTGATGGAGAACGGAGGCCGGTGACCCGCGGGAACTGTCAGCGGGCCAGAGCGCGCCTTACCTTGAGGGGCGAGTGTCATTTGATGGAGAACGGAGGCCGGTGACCCGCGGGAACTGTCAGCGGGCCAGAGCGCGCCTTACCACAGCCGACGCTATGCGCTACCTCGAAGACAACCTTCTTTCCCTCGGACTCAACACGGGAGGGGGGCGAGACCATAAGTGCGGTGGTATGTTTGTGCGCCCAAGTGAAAGCCCTAGCCCCCCTCCTTCCCCTCCGGCGTGGGCGTCCTCACCCTAGGGAGTGTGGGGAGAAGAGGATATAAAAATCGACAAGCAGTACGGAAGAAGGACGCTCAGGACGGCATCGTTCGCCAAGAGGGCCTTCAGCGCCGAAGCCCGACGGCGTGCAGCTTCTGCCAGCAACCGCTCGAGCTCAACTCCGGAGCCCCTCCATCGTCCCCATGAAGTCGTCGGCACGTAAGCTCGGACGCCCCAGCCTCTGAATCTTAATCATGTATAATTATTGAATATATCTGTTTGTTTAAACTGAGCCATACGGTGTCTCTTTGCCTCTCCGTCCCGTGTGGACCTGCGCATTATGGGGGTCATCACACACTTTAACATTCTCCAGCAAAGTCAACGACTATCGAAAATATTTACATGCGCACCCCGCGTGATTTACAGGCGTGCCAAAAACATTGAGAACCATCTAGTCCACTCCAAGGAACACAAAACCCCAAAATATGGATGCGAGCCCTGTGGTAAAGGTCGCTGCAAAGTTTGCAAGCACATGCAGACTACGTGTTCCGCAACTAGTACAAGGTCAGTTTTCCAGCATTCAATCAACGGTAACTTTGACTGCGACTCATCAAACATTATTTACCTTCTTGAATGCACTGTGTGTAACCAGCAATACATAGGACAGACAAACACTGCATTCCGCATTCGATTTAGCAATCACCGCGCACACGCCAAGTCTCTCCCAAACCTTCCCCTATCCAAGAATGTGAACGCAGAAGGACACCCATTTGACCAACTAAAAGTAACAATTATTCAAGGGGGCTTCAAAAACAGGCGAGAACGTGAACAGCGTGAATCCTATTTTATCCACAAGTTTAATACTATTCAAGAAGGTCTTAACGAAAAGCCTGGTACCCTTTCTTTTATTCACGACCTCCAAACAAAATAATACTACACTTCTCGTTAATTGGCTAACTCAGATATACCTTTTATAACTCCTTGTGTATATCCCAGGCAATCATACCCCTCCTTACTTACACTATCCTGCCTCGTGCCGTATTGATAAGCTTTTGACGTTCTTTCCTTACATTTTCCGACAATTTGAAATCTTTGCACACAGCTAGCCCAGCCCTCCTCCCCTACAAACAAGTATTCCTGGCGAGGTCCGTTCAACGACCCGCCCAGGGAGAGGGGTGCACCGTTCAGTGAAACCCAGACCCCGTGAGTAAGTTCTTACACATGTGCTCGTTAACGTAGCCTACTCCTTCCTTAACGTTCTAGCCCTCGGCTCACCGGAAATTAGGAGACCCCCAAAAGGCGCCTGGCTTGGCCTGTTCGTCACTGCCAGTGTCATTTGCGCAGCGGCTCCTCTTTGGCCACGCATCTGCAGCGGCGCCCTGTGTGTTTGTGCATTTTGTTTGTGTGTTTTGTTTGCACGTTTTGCTTTCGTACGCCTGTGGTTGCCGTGCTGCCCATGTCCCCCGCACCGTCTTCCTCTCCCTTTCTCTCGTTTCGCCATCTCCTTTTGTACCCCACCCTTCCTTACTATACTAGTTTTCCCCCTTACTATACTAGTTTTCCCCAAGGTAAAGGAAATGAGGGGCCCGTTTTACAGACTTATGAAGGGAGCCAACAGTCACCGAAACCAAGATGCATAGGAGAACGCTATTTTTCTTTTTTTTAATGTGTCGTGCTTATCAGTGGGATAATAATACTCAGAATAATAAATCGCTTGAAAAAAATTACTTATAAAGCAGGAGAAAAAACAACCTTGCCACCGGTGGGATCCGAGCCCACGACCTCCGAATATCGCGTCCGGTGCTCTTGCCCACTGAGCTACGGCGACGGCTGTCCAATCTGCGGCTCTCGTGGGTATTTATGTTTATTGTCTGTAAGCGAGCCTTGAGAGTTTCGGTGACTGTTGGCTCCCTTCATGTATATATATATATATATATATATATATATATATATATATATATATATATATATATATATATATATATATATATATATATATATATATATATATATATTCCAGAAACACTTCAAATAGGTAGAGATATATTTTGAGTCGACGTTTCGGACAGAGCCTGTCCTTTCTCAAGACTTATATCCCTGTCACACGGGACTTCTTCTCGGCCTTTGCCGTAAAGTTGTCTTATTGCACTAAAGGAGGAAAACCGAAAAGGAGCAGCGACGCTGCTACACGGCAAATCCAAAGGAGCTAGAACGCGGCCTCCGTGAATGCCAAAAGTCACCGCTGTGTGTGAAGCGGCGCTAGTAACATTACGAAATTGAAGCAGACTTCGTTTATGTTGGAAAAAGTAGCTATCACGATAATAAACGAGCGTTCTGACGGTGAGAAACGGATATTTTGAAACAAAGTTTTTTTTTTTCATCGTTCTCGGTCCGACCACGGTAGGCGCACTTTTCCGTTCGGCTCCTCGTCGTGTTCGAGAAGCGTGCTTTGTTGCTTGTGTCTTTGTGCACACAAGCAAACTCAAAACACGCACACAACAAAGACCAAACGAAGAAAAAAGAGCAAAGCGAGATGCGCAAGCACGTGTGTAGCCTTGTTTACATGAGCCCGACAGCGGCGGGTCGAGTAGGGCCGCGCCAGATGTCGGGCTGACCACCCGACGCGACAGCGTTTATATGAACCCATTTTCTGTCGGGCAGAGATCGCCGCTACCCCTAGCGTCGAGCAAGCAAACCACGCGCGGATGCTAGAAGAAGAGGAGGAGCGCCCAGGCTTGCGCAGCGCCGCCATACCAGAGAGGAGGCAGGAGAGGAGGCGCTAAGCCGATGCGGCAGCGTATACATGGTCCTTTCAACCGGTTCTGGCCAACGCCGGGACGAGTCAACCCACCCCCTGCAGCCGAGCTGGCCCAGCTCGACTTGACGACCACTTATCTCGACCCCCTAGCGTATACATGAGCCCAACAACCGGTTTTCTACCCGACAGCCGACTTAACCCGACTTTTGTCGGGCTCATGTAAACCCCTAGTGGGTCGATGCGGCTGCTGAAAAGCGTTCAAGTCCTTTCTTAGCAGTGTGGATGTCTTTAGTCATTGTCTCCTCTACGGTTAGGTGCACTGTGACGCAAAATTAACCATTAAATAAGATAAATTAGATATTTTTTACGGTTTCAAATCTAAAACGGATCAATTTTTTATTCTTTGAGCTCGCTAGCTGGCGCTGCCGTCTGGGTTGCTCCTTTAAGCAACTTTAAGGCCGCTGACGGCCGCCTTTATTGCTACGGACCTTTATCGCAAAGGTCTCGACGCTTTGCCGTGTAGATGCGCGTCACGCGCCTTTGGGGCAAAGGACCTTAACTTCTAAAGCCTTACAAGTGCCCGTGTGGCAGGGGTATTAAAGCAATTTCCCTCGTGTTCTTAAGGTGTCGGCTGGCACAGCTTTCCCACACATGAGCAAAACAACAAGCAAACAGAGGCGGGAAAGAAGATGGGCTGAGAAGAAAAAATACTAGAAAAGGGGAGAAAGAAAATAAAAATAAAAACCTCCTGTCGCCAGCCCAGAGAGACAAAAAAAAAACCAAGGAGCCCGAGAGGAGAATAAGCACCCCTCATGGCAACAACAGAATGGCGGCGAGTAAAGCGTGGCCCGCATGGAGCGTTTTTCCAGACGATTCGTCCACGTCGACAGCAGCGGAGCGCTTTTTTGCCGCTGGAGAGGACGTTTTTGCCAAATCGTCGGGTTCTGGTGGAACAGATAAAATCGCCGACGCGCCGCCGACGCCGCGAGAGGGCAGCGAAAGAGGGCCAATGAGAGCCGGAGCGGGTGTCACTTGATTCTGTACGGGCCCGCGCTGGTGCACCCGACTACAATACCCGGCCTAGGGAGACCCTCTCGCATGGTGGATGCGCGCCCAAACGGGCTCCCGCATCGCAGGGACAGATCGGTATGCGACCGAGTGCCTTCTCCCTTGCCTCCTCCCTTGCCACCATTTCCAAACCAGAACCCCTTCACCTCCGCTCTCTCTTCTTCCTTCTCCCTGCGCAGCTCAGTTGCGGTGTACAAGGGGGCAGTTACCGGGCTGCGCTCCCCCCCCCTCCCCCCTTCAATAAATAACCTCTTCGCTCGCGAGCATTTCGCGCGCGAGAGCCAGCGGCTTCACTTCGCTTCCTGCACATCTTTCTCTGATTTCAGTATGGATGGTTGCGCGCGCATCGCACAAGCGGGCGGCGAAAAAACGCCACTCGGCTGCTGACCATGCGGGTGTGAATTCGTCGACGCCAGCGCAGGCGTCGGGTGCGTGACGCGATTTCGCGGGCAAGAAACGCCCCATGCGGGCCATGCTTTAGACGTAACGCCAGCGACGCGTCGCACAACCACCCGCGTCCGCCCTGTTTGCAAGGCATCCACGATTAAATTGGGACGCTAAGTACATGGTGAATTCTTTCCTTTTATTCTGTAGTGTTGTACGCGTGTTGAGTGTGTGTTTTTCTCTTTTTAGTTTCTGTTTGTTATCGGCATTTTTCCTTTAAATTATAAATACGGATTCGTTTTGTTTTATTTGACCTTTTTGTTCTCTTGTTGAACCTACATGCGATAGCGTTCCCCTCTGGAAAGTCGGGGACGCGCTATCAATACCACTGCCAAAGGAAGCTAATAGGAGCATAGCCTTCAGAGGGATGTTGAGAGCAGTGTGAATGATAATGCAAGGTTATGATGCAGCTGCTTTAAAGCACAGCAAAATGACATAGCAATGCAAGGTAATTCAAGCGAAGGTATTAGATGATACCATATATTCCTCATTTATTTTATTTTTATTTATATCTTGTAATAATTATTTTATATTATTTATAGATTCACATTATTATCTTTGATTAGTATTTTAGGTTATTTTTACATAAGGGTTTATTTTATTTTTTATTTATCACTCATTTGCCGGAAAGGAGCGTAAGGCGGCCGTAGCATGCACAGACGATTACAAATGGAGAGGCTTTTTCCGTCAGGGTACGTAATTTCACTAATGATCAGGCAGGACGGTTTATGGAAAACGAATTATAAGCCTACGTACGGGTTTCCTATGATATTGCCAGTTAAGGTTTGTTCTTCGGTCTTCAGAACAGGTGCCCCACCGTCCGAGATGGTATAACAGACGAGATACGGCAACACTTGGCTGAAGGAAGGAAAACTGCAAAATTATACAGGAATTCACATATTTACAACAGAAATAAACGCAAGCATGATTACATGGAACTGGCTAAGGGAAAATCTTCCCTCTGTGGCATCGCCGAAGATGCAACGGGTCTAAATCTAGCTCAGAACCCTTTTTCCAGGCTCCGGGGCCCATTTTAAAGACCTAAAATCCTGGCCCATCCCTTGCATCCCCCAATTACAACAAACTAACACATGATTGGTTTACAAACTGCATGGCACGCCTTCCAGTTTCGGCAAGGTTCTACACCCTCTTCCTAAAACACACAGAACGAAAAGAAATCAAAATTGCTATAAGAAAATGGAATTCTGGGAATGGACCCTCGAAATGATTGGCCCACCAGGTTTATGTGCCACGCCCAATACTTACGCAGTGTTACTCAAACTCTCTTCCTCAGAAAAAGAAAAGCAACAGCAACCACACAACCGTGACCGCACGTGCAATCGGTTTCGTCGATGCTGGTCAACCCTGGCGCCGTTCCGCAATTACAGCTGCCATTGGACTCCGGCGGGGTGCTTCCGCTTTGTGCGACTGTCTGCTCGGTCCCGACTTTCCCAGGGGGATTAGCGTTCTCGTGAGCATACGCGGCTTAGTTTCAACACCGATACTCGTTCGTTGGGGTTGTTTCAAATCTGGCCACCGCGGTCCATCCGTCATTCCCACTGCTCCCCTTCTTGACATTTTCAAGATCTTCCCACGAGATGCCCTTCGCAAGGTCGCGTCGCGTCCGGTGTCTGTCAGGACGAGGGGGCTTCCAGCGTGAAACAGTGCGAGGACAAAAGCGCGCGGCCGTCGCTGTCAGGGGTGCTTGACCCCAAGACGGGCGCACCTTTTCAGCGCGCTCTGCCACCGCCCGTCACCGAAGGGGGGGGTTCTAAGGGGGGCTGCCGCGGGGAGGCGCCGAGACCGGGCAACTGGCCCTAATGACCCCGCGGGTCATCCGACCCATTACATTGCCCTTCACTGCTTAATGCTGGAAGAGAGTAACTGCAGCTTGTGATTGTTGGCGGATACAGTGAGAACAGCACGACGGTGCTGAGACTTAATGTGAAGACAGCCTCTAAATGTTGGCTGGTTTTCTAAAGTAAGAAATTTTCCAAACTGGCAGCACTGTGCTGCCCAATGGCACTCCAAAAGGAGTGCTCACAAGAGTGTTTAAAGCTTTTTAGCAACAAACAGCCAATATTTCGTAAGTAATATTAGTATTAGTGCGAAATCAGTAACCCGGTGGTTCAGGCTCGAACAAAATTGTCTACCGTTTGTTCGTCTGTCTGTCCCACAGCAACATGAATAGCACAAATTCCATCTACGGCAGCACCTGCCACCCTGGGCTGCGGCTCGGGAACAGAAACCCGGATCGTACACATTCCAGCGGTGGCAGGCACTGCTTCTCATGGCCGTGGCACACTGCTTAACCTTTCCACAACGGCGCCAGGAGGGGCATGAGCACTCTCGGGGATCTATGAATGTTAAGTAGAGAAAGACTAAACCTACTTATATGATTACGTTGGGCTGCCGCAATGTATGCGAATGTTGTATACATTACATCTCATTTTTCCTGTTAGGAGTCACCATACTAGGCAATACTTACCTGTTGAACCATAAAATTTCCGCACTTCTTCAATCCGTCGAAACCCTAAGAAAACTGGTGATACGTCCAGGCGCTCAATCCCCTGGTCATTTTGGCAAATTGAACAATCTTGCTATGTGGCCCTAGAACTGCCGCGTGTGCCAAATTTTCTCGCAAATACAGTAGTTAAACCTATAAAGGCTACACAGAAGTGTATGAAACGCTATTCAGAAATTAAAAATATTCTTCCGCTATACTGTAGAAGAAGAGATAATCAGCGTGGTGGTGGCAGAAGGAATTTTTTTTAGAGATTACAGAGGGCTTGAAAGCAGCCTTAGGAGGCCATTGACATGTTCCTTTCATGGTAGTCCTGGTTGGAGCAATCAGTGAGAAAACGTAAATCAAGCGTCAACATTGCGGATTTTAAAGCGTTAGAGTTAAGCAGCTCGTGTCACAGAAAACCTGGCGTCGTCGTAACGGCCTTCGGTGTCTGTGACCGTGAGCGAACTTTCCACTAAATATCCACCGCGAACCAACCTAGGAGGCATGTGGACCACCTAGGTTGCGTAGCCCTGTTGCGTATTCACCTCCGCACCAGATTGTGAGCAACGTGCGCACCATAGCAGGTGGTAGTTAACGGTTGGTCGTTAGATGCTGCCCTAAGAGCAACGGAGTAAATGGAACGGAGGTTGCTCGTAAGGGCAGCATCTAACGACCAACCTCCGTTCCATATATATGCCTCAGTGGTAGCAGCGCCTGCCAACGCCGGAAAGTGTGGCGCATCGCTTAACCTCTACACCACTGAGCCAGTAGTGGTATGAGGGGTCCCAGAGGTCTATGGATGTTCTACTGAGGATGACAAATTCTTCCCATAGGTGTATTATACCCTCAATTATCGCGCATAACCTTAAGGTGGAGAGTAAGTGTCCTCTCCAATCTTTTTTTTACAGTGCTGCTGTTTTTATTTTCTTTTATATTCGCTTACTTCACAGAAGCAGCTTTGGTGACGGCCCGCTATAGGACGCACAGCTATCGCGTCTTTGGTAATACCTATTTACAACCCTGCGCAGACACGCTTAAACAGACGAATGCTGTGTTTAGGCAGGCGAAGAATAAAAAAGTTTCCTGGCCCATACAACACAGTACACTTAAACTAATGTAAAAAAATTGATATGGAATTACTACAACTAAATATTTCACTGAAAAAATGAAGAAGGTATTTATTATCACACCGTATACCGCCGAGAAGGTGACAGGTTGACCACTCAGCGGAAGGTTGGCTACACGAGTGTGTATTTGTACATGGTGTTTAAGTTTACTACACCTCATGCGCAGCAACCTCAAATCCAATTCAACTGTAATAATGAGATTCTTTGAAGTGAACACCACTTCGAAGGAATTTACTTGCCTTATGAACTTCAAGGAGCTTTTCGGAAGTGGTACTGGGGGCCAATTAGAAGTCGGTCATTGCAGAAAAAAGGTGATTTAGGGATGCTCCAGCGATAGCCTCTAAAGTTGACTCCTTGCATACGGGAAGTTGGTCCTGTCCTTTCGTGCAACATGAGAGCCAGACAGACAAGTGTGGGCGAGAAGGGATGGAGGTTGCAGTAACTGACCAGCGCTTTCTTCGTAAATTAGGAGCAGCTGTGGCATCGACAACGGAGGCATGTCATCATGTCTGCGTTTCGGGTGTACCTCTCCGCCCTACCTACCAGGAGTGCCCCTTCTTTTCACGTCTTTGTGTCTGGCCACTCTATAAAAAATACAGCTTCAACGACCGGGAGTAAATACTGCGTACTCCTCTTTGCCTGCTACTGGCCATTTACCTTCGACTCGCCTACGCGGCTGCCGGCTGGCTTCAAACTGGACATTCCTTACATATCATTCCCAGGGCGTTGTTGGGCGAGGCAAAAAGTGAATGGGTGCGGAAAGGGCCCCTGTTAACTTCGGCATCAAAATGCTGTGTTACAATGTGATCGCGGCAGAAGATATAGAGGAATGTTTCAGTGCTTCATCCGGCCTCCACAGACGTGATAATTAACACTCTGAATTTATTACGTGTCACTGTCGTTTTTCATCCCTCTTTCAATTCGTTTATGCAGAGAAGAAAGCGGCGCCGCGCCACCTCTTTGTGAAGGCACGGCCGTTATGTAGTAGTCCGCTCTTCACCCCTTCAGACTACAGCAAGATCGGGTGAAGCCTTACTCTTGGAAGGGGCATTCTGAAGCATCTGGTGTTTAATCTTTGCTGCTAGGTGAACCTTTGGCGTAAGCTCGTAGGCCCCTACCTGACTATCGCACAGACTTCGCTATTACATCGCGCCTTTCATTATTGAGCCCATTACTCTCATCCGCAAGGACAGTCGTAGACGCTGAGCTCCTCCCCACTTATTGCTCAGGTTTAAACCCTTGAACATAAAAGCATTTGATGTGGCCGTGTCACAGGTGTATAGCAGTGCTATTATTTATTAACTGGAAATAATACTGGCAGATATAGAGAGCGAGCTCTGATGTACCATCTGGCCGTCGTCAGCGAGTATACCCATCACTTGTCTTGGACTTGTCCTGCTAAGGGTGTGGGATTAAGTGGTTGACAGAGTAGGTGTTGCTAGGTTGCTAGGGCTGATGGTTAGGTAGCACGGGACTCAGCCTTGATCTTTGTTCGGTACTCCTTGCTTGTTCTCGAGGATTACGGTCTCACCGCTGCGGTCACAATCCAATAAGACGGCCAAGTACGTGGTACTTGAGTTACGTTCGCACGGAATGGCGCCGAATGTTTTTGTTTTAAATGCTATGTTCAAAATCAATAAGAAACAATTTTGAAATGAGAATCTAACATTAAAGTAAACTTCCAAGAACGATTACGATATCGCCTAATGTGAAGTTTGAGCTCAGCTGTGTAGGTCTCCAAGCCTCTGTTGGCTAAATGTTTTGCTCTCCTGGGTAGTGAGCACGTCAGGCGACGATGTTATTTTGATAATATTATTAGTAGAAAAATACGACGGCGTGCAAAGAACAACGCGGGTGTGCAGCAGTTTAACAAGAGGAGTGATCGGCTGCGGTGATAGCCTACAGCTTTCAGTCTCTAGGCTCATTGTTTTCATTTGCTGGGTCGTTGTCACGTTTGGCGACGATATTAGTCCGATAGCGTTGCTCAAGACGACGATGATGTGCCACTGATAGCATGAGAGCGTGTTGCAGTTTAACACGAGGCGTGACCGGCTGCGACGGTAGCACATAACTCCATATCCAGCGTTTTCACGGAGCTTTTTGCCACTTTTATGTGGGATTCGTCTTTTGAATCGATGAGGTGTGCAACATTTTCCGGCGTGTAAGTGATGGCGGCCTCGGTTTAGTCAACCTGTATGTCCGGCAGATAGTTTCGCGTTTCATATTTTTCCGTGGCACTACACAACCTATAGTGTGTGCATTCTTGCGAGTCAGTTTAGTTACCGAACTTAATTGTCTTGTAATGTTTCAGATCGCCTGTGTTTCTGGGGCTTCATGCATCAGGTGTATTTGGCTGTTTGTTTCCTGCTTGTTCGCATCTCGCCTGAGTTCCTGTCTTTAGTGCCGAGGAAATGATTGCGCAAGGATTTACCTTTTATGATATTCTTTCCCCCCACGTGCCGTTATATGTATTTCGGCTTACCGGGACGTGACGTACTGAAAACCGTACCTAAAATTCCTCTCTCGCCGCATACCAAGACAATTTTCTGTAAGCTACACAGCGAGACATTGTCCGTGAAAACATGATCAGAAGCAAGGACATTTTTGTGTCCACGTCAACTGCCATCTTGCGATGCTCCAGAAGCATTGAGCACTGATTCGTCGATTGCGAAGACGCAATACGTTTTGAAACATCTCGGGATGCACATTAAAAAAAAGGCAATTTCACACCGCATTTTGTGCAGTATCTCATTGCACTGCCATTTGTTGGTGAACCTTCAGACATGTTTTTTTCTTATTAGACTACACAGCCTCTGGAAAATGCGCATGATATACCGACATGGTTAATCTAAGGAGGGGGGGGGGGATACGGAGAAAAAAAAAGGAAAAACATAGAATATCTGTTTTTCCTCCTTTTTCTCCCTCACTTATTGTTTGCACTAGTGCTTTACACCGAAATGTCGTGAATTAAACCCTGTTATATTTTTAAGTTCTGGTGACTTTATCTTGATATATATAGACCTCTCAAAATCAAAAGATCTGACAGCCACCTCCGTACACCAGTTGGTAGAGTATGGTGCCGGAAGCGTAAATTGGAGGTCGCGGTTTCGGTACCGACTGAGTTTCGGTACTAATCAATTATCTTTAAGCGATAAAATATTCATGATAATCTCCATCGCTGAGCGCCGCAACTTAAAAAAATAAGAATCCCCTACGCTCATTGGGTTCTGTGGCTGGAGGCTTCTCTCATGTAGAAGAGCCCTTCATTTCGTTTCCTTTGTCTACTTAATGATTAAGGAGGGCCTCGGTTCTGGCAGCGTTTATGCCAATAGGAAGTATAAGGTTCTCACATGGCTTCCGGCCGTGCCATTCGTTGACGTTCCGCGCCACACCAGCGGTAATACAGGACGTGCTACGTCCGCTCCTTTGGACGAGTGTGGCGCTGGTGAACACTGTCATGGTTAGCTCACAGGTATACTTAAAATACCCCTGAAAGAAAAAGACCTGAAAGCCGTTGCCCTAGTTCAGTTGGTACAGCACAGTACGCATAATTCGAAGGTCATCGGTTCGGATCCCACCGGTGGAATGATTGTTTCTTCTTCTGCTTGCTAATAAATTGTCTTTAGAGAATAAATAATTAAAATAATATTCTTCGATTAATAAACACCAGACCTTAGTGATGTTTCGACTAAGAACCAGTGTTCTTCCGCAGGTCTCCAGTCGAAATGTAAGTGAAATGTGTAATGTGTCTAAGCGTGTGTCAGTTTGCTTTATAAGTATAACGTCTGTATCATATCGTCTTCTCAGCTATTACAAACACAGGCCCACCCACCCACCCACCCACCCACCCACCCACCCACACACGCACGCACGCACGCACGCACGCACGCACGCACGCACGCACGCACACACACACACACACACACACACACACACACACACACACACACACACACACACACACACACACACACACACACACACACACACACACACACACACACACACACACACACACACACACACACACACACACACACACACACACACACACACACACACACACACACACACACACACACACACACACACACACACACACACACACAGACAGACAGACAGACAGACACACACACACACACACACACACACACACCAGGTGTCCCAGATAAAACGGTTCTAGCCGCGTGAGAGCAACTGACGGTTGTTTAGAGTCCGGTGCCCTTGTCTGCAGAAGTTTTTCGTTCTTGAATGTTAAATAATTAGTGAAGCCTAATTAGCTAACTTTCTAAATATTACCCTGGGCAACGAAGTGTCAATGTAAAAATTGTAGATCACATTGGAATACATTTAACTGCAACTTTTCATTAAGGATGCCGTTCACGTAAAGTTGTTCGAAAAAAATGTCTACGTGACAAAGGTGCCATTCAAACATCACAAGACACATGTTAGAGAACAAAGTCCATTGTTACTGAAGTGCTCTCCCCGATGAGTCTTTGCGTGCACATTGGGGCAGAGATGTTACCCATCAGCTGGTCACGGGATAGCTCTCTTGATGATGATGAATTTTTACGGCGAAAGGGCATCCGTGGCCAAGGAGTGGCATGGCACAAGGATTTTTTTTTATCTCAAGGTGGGGTTGACGACCAATTTCGAAAGCTTTTCACCCTAAAGAAACCGAGCATTAGGCAGGGGAAAGCTTGTACCCATTGTAGCACCGGTGGGTACCCGGAGGCACTGGGCATCGAGCCCCGCACCTCTCGCATGCGAGGCGGATGATCGAACGATTAGGCCACCGCTGCGGTCCTGATAGCTTTGCTTTTAAGGCCAATTAGTAAAGCTACGTAAATTGTACCTTGATTGAAACAGCGCTTCTAGCAGTTTTTTTAGACGATCTACAACTTTTACATTGACACTTTGTTGCCCAGGGTGATAATTAAAGGTTAGGTAATTAGGCTTAACTAATTATTAAACATTCAAGAACGAAAAAACCTGCAGATGAGATCACGCGAACGGGAGCAGCGTCAACAGCGGTCCGAGATCAGCCATTCCGTCCAGAAGCGTGCACCAAGCGGTGGCACTGCAGCTCGCGCGTATGCCCGTTTTGTTTACAATAGGAAGTTGAGCGGATCGTTATGATATAGGCATTAAAAGCCCCAAAAATTACCGAAGCCATAAAAAGCCGAGGAAACGTTCGTATCCTTTATTTGTGCTGAATTGGAAATTGTAGGGTAGCTATTTTATAGCTGGAAAATACTTCATTCTAAAGTAGAACGGAAACCAAGGAAATTCCGCGAGTAGGATCTGAACCCACGACCTCACGACCTCCGTGTGCCGTGTGCGGGGCTGTGCCAACTAAGCTAGACAGTGGCTGCCTAATCTTGTACTTTCAGGGGTATTTTATTTTCACGAAAGTAGATTGGAAACCCGGCGCCATAGCTCAGATATATTCTGTGGCCACCGCTAGTAGCGTAGCCAACACTTCAACGCTAAACCGAAAATTCTAGGCTAAATTATCAACGTTAATTACATGTTTTCTTCTGTTTGCAATTAATATCCGGCGCTTCGTTATTTCTTGCTTCCCACACTAGGATTAAATCAAGTGGCTGTCTGAGAAACCATTTATGAGCAAGTCAAGTCACCGAAGAAACTGCTTACCCAGAAGGTTCTGTTTTTCTGCTGCAGAGACATTATTGTTATTCCGAAATGTAAACTAAAGCAAATAATAAACTTCTGATCTCGCATTTGCGCATGTGTTATTAGACATTGGCCAGAATGTTGTTTTTGGCCGTGAGATCGTCTCATATCCCTTGGAGGCCATTTTCTTGTGTGACTAAAATGCTAAAATTCACTGAACGAAATTATCTTTTTTTTTTAATCGCGAAGCTTAGCACACGTGAGACATCAAAGCGAGAACAACCTGCAGTCATGCCTGGAAATCAGTTACCTCGAAATTCTTCCGCTCCTGGTTATTAATGTATTGTTTTTTTTTTAAGCAGGTGCCACCACATTAGTGAAAATTGTTTTTTTGGTGGTTAGATGCTATTCTTGTCGAGAACTGGTAACAATGGCAAAAGATTATTTTTCTTGGATGCAAAAATTCCTCTAAATTTTATTAATTCACATGTCAGCTATACCTGGCGGCCAAAATTTCTATGCAACTTCTTACATTAAAAATTGCAAGTGCCACTATCTGATAAAAGTCCCAGTATTTGCGGAACTAAACTGTTCTAATCTCTATTTCCACCATACTGTCTCCCATGAGTGTGTTTTTGCAAAGCACTTAGACCGTAGCCAGGCGAATAAGGGTACGAAGTGCGCCTCAGTAAGCTTTAGTTTACTTTGAAAGCTCCTATGACCTGGCTAATGTTACTAACAGTTAAGTTTTCTGAAAATAAAGAACTTACAGAAATCTGTGCTACTCTGTCGCTAACATATGTGATGAGTACCGTGATTTCGGAAACTCCTGCGTTACCCTTTCTATGCTTCCTTTTAAGCGGCGCCTTTTCTTTTGTTTGTTATGGGTATTCATTGGCAGAAGGCAATGGATGCCTCGCAAGCCCCGTTAAGGATGCTGCAGCAGCGTTTTATAAACTGCTTGTATAGCTAATTATCAGCAACCTCTGGGGTCATCGTCTGTCTGTAGGACACGACTCCTCTACCATGTTGTTCATACGCTTGGAAAAGAGAAATGCAAGAAAATTTGGATGGTTTACTTATAGAGACGAGCAAAACTCGCGAAAAAAATTAAAATTTCTGCACCAAAACATCGCCGTTTATAACGGTTAATATAGTTGAGCAAAAATACCTACCACTAAATGCTATTAGAAGCATAATAAATCCCCGGTGTAATATGATACTCGGATATAATAGGCAAAGTGCTGAGACTCCTTGATTCTATTTAGGAGCACTTCAATTACATGTAAACTTCCGGGCGTACAGAGAAGGTAGAAATATGCAATGCGTGGTAAAGAGGATGATAGCTGCATTAACACCTAAATTGGACGACATGCTTAAAACAAAAACAACAGAATCAGGATATCCCAAAATACATTGGCTTACAACACTCCATTCCTCCCAGAATGTAGACGATGAAGTGTAGGGAATTTTGCGTGCCTTGTTCAGCGTGCACCCAGGAATTATGTAGCACAGACATTGTAAAGTGTATGGATTAATATCGTCCACAGTTCAGACCTGGGGTTCTCTAACGTGCGCTGGCATAGCGAACAGAACACTACGACAGTTAACAGTGCGACACAGTTAATCGAAACTGTACATGACCTTTGTAAAGCTACAGATGAATGCCAACAGATAAATGCTGTATGTATAGACTTTGCGAAGCCATTTGGTAAAGTTGCACATCATAAACTACATTCCAAATTGAGAAGCCTAGAAACTCGCGAAAATATAGTATTGTGGATTCAGGCCTCTATAATAAACCGTTATCAAACGGTCAGGATTAGGAAAAGTGAATCGGGGAAGTCTGAAGTTGTGTCTGGAGTGCCGCAGGGGTTTGTTTTAGGCCCGCTATTGTTTTTAATGTATAATAATGATGTTCCTTCTAATGTTTATCTGCTTCTGAAAATTAAGCTATTCGCCGATGATTGTTTAATTTACACGCGTGTAGCCTGCGCGAAAGATCAGATTAAACTAAATAGATGCTTGCAATGGTTGAACTCATGGTGCTAAAGTTGGGGCACGGTATTTAACCAAAAAAAAACTACATACACTCACGTAAGTAACAAACAGAACCTTATCAGATTAGAATATAATATAGGAGAAAATGCTTTGCTAGAGGTACAGACTTTTCGATACATAGAGGTGACAGTGATGCATATTCTAGAGGGCGTATTCAAATTGAGTATATCTGTTCGAAAGCATACCAAAAGCTCTGCATACTTTCTTAGGAGAAAGCTTCCAAATGCGACTAAAGAAATCAAATTGGTCGCCTACAAAACGTTTATACGACCAGTTCTACAATATGCGAATGCTGTGTGGAGCCCCTACCAAAACTGCTTAAAAAAGAAGGTAGAAAGAATAGAGCGGATTTAAGCACGTTTTATATGCTCCAAGTATCGCCGTACTGACTCGGTTACAGAGATGATACAGCGGTGTGAATTGGGAACGCTGGAAATTAGAATAAAACATCGACTCAATCTTTTTTTCCTGATTATGCAAGGGGCATTAAAAATAAATAAAGGACATTATTCGAACGCGCCTCTAAATGATGATGATTGGTTTTTGGTGGGAAAGGAAATGGCGCAGTATCTGTCTCATATATCGTTGGACACCTGAACCGCGCCGTAAGGGAAGTGTAAAGGAGGGAGTGAAAGGAGAAAGGAAGAGAGAGGTGCCGTAGTGGAGGGCTCCGGAATAATTTCGACCACCTGGGCATTTGTAACGTGCACTGACATCACACAGCACACGGGCGCCTTATAATTTTTCCTCCATAAAAACGCAGCCGCCGCGGTTGGGTTCGAACCCGGGAACTCCGGATCAGTAGTCGAGCGCCCTAACCACTGACCCACCGCGGCGGGGCGCCTCTAAAACGCGGTTCCCGAAAAAACCACAGCAGGGTACTACAACCTATAAACACACGTACGGATGTATACCGATATTCCTTTTTCCTGATGTAATAGAACTATAGAACAAACTGCCGAGCGATGTTGTGGAGTTGGCGAACGTGCAAAAATTTGAGCTGGGTGTCGATATGTTTTTGAGAAAATGTGTACAAATTTTGAATTCTGATTTATGATTGCTCATTGAAGTGCATATGAAATGTGTTTTTGTTCCCTCTCTGTAACGACTCTCATTTGACAGTTAACAGTATGACAAAATAAATAAATTGTCGTGTTTGTCGGGGACAGCAACCGAAGGCCAGGTGGGCGGAAAACCGAACGTGGTTTATTCCATCACAGCTTGTAGTGGAATCCCCCCAGTGGCCGAACAGCGCGGCTTATCTTATAGCCAGCTCTCGCGATCGTCGCGCCGCCGCTATCGCTCTAGCCGCGATGATTACACAACACTCCTCTCCTTTTATTTAGAAGGTGCAATTGTATCCTTATACAATAGTTAAAAACCAGCTTCGTATCGCTCGTGTGGACGGCGATTTCTTGACGGGTAGCGCCTTCCAAGAGCCGACGTCTCGGATGTAGGAGCGGGCGCCGGAGGGACCTCGGGAGGCTGCAAGGCCACCGGCTCTTCTGATGCTGGCTGGTCACCTGGAGGGAAAAGCAGGAACCCCTCCACGTTGTCTACGTCGGATGACCCTGGTGTCACCTTAGGGCTTGTGTTACCCAGCAGTTCGTCGAGGTGTCGACGCCAGATGAACTTGCCTCGGGGCGTGCTCACCAGGACTTTGTAGGAGACTGGTCCAGTTTTCTTGAGGACAGTTCCACGAACCCACTTCGGCGAGCATCTGTAATTTCGAACTAAAACACTGTCATTAATGCAAAAACAGCCTCTGTTGCTTTTCCTTTGTTGCATTTGGGTGAACTGACTGCGCATCACCTTCCCTTCCACCGTCGGCTTGATTGCATCCAGCTTAGTACGCAATCTTCTACCCATCAAGAGGTTAGCTGGTGCCTCTCCTGTCGTAGGATGAGGCGTATTTCGGTATGCCAACAAAAATTTATGAAGTGTCACTTCGACAGATTCACCTGGAGGTGATTTGCGCCGAGCCGACTTCAATGTTTGCACAAAACGTTCTGCGAAACCATTTGTGCTTGGGTGATAAGGGGCGCTCACGACATGTCTGGCCCCGATGTCCCGCATGAATGCCTTGAACTCTTCGGACACCAGTTGTGGCCCATTGTCGGACACTACCGTCTCTGGCAATCCGAATCTGCAGAAAAGTTCACGCAAGCAAGCAACAGTACGTTCGGACGTTGCTGCGCATGACGAACACCTCTGGCCACTTCAAGTGGGCATCTACTATCACTAGAAATGTGGTTCCTCGAAAAGGCCCCGCGAAGTCCAGGTGAATTCGCCTCCATGGTGCGGTCGGCCATGCCCAAGGATGCAGAGGTGCCTTACATGGATCCTTACGTTGTTGCTGGCACGCTTGACAACTTCGTACTCTTGTCTCCAAATCTGCATCAATTGACGGCCACCAGACGTAGCTGCGAGCCAATTTCTTGCTCCTCACGATTCCAGGATGACCTTGGTGCAGTTCGTCAAGAACAGACTCTCTAAAAGTAGACGGGATAACAACCCTCATGCCATACATGAGGCACCCTTGACACACGCTGATCTGCAAACGTCTGCCGAAAAATTGCTTTAGACATGCATCTCGCAGGTACGATGGCCAACCTGTGCTAGTAAACTGGAGCACCTTACTAAGCATGGGATCACGTGATGTGGCACGCGCAATCTCTTTGGCGGATAGGGGCATGGACTCCATGCGCAATGCATAAAATGATTCCTCGCCTTCGGACGTGCCGTCTTGCTGGCCCTGGAGAGGGAGCCTTGAAAAAAAAATCTGCCTCTGCGTTGTCACTGGACTTTTTGTACACGAGCGAGTAGTTGTAAGCAGACAAAGTGACGGCCCATCGCTGCAAGCGCGCTGCCGCGATCGGTCGAATGCCTGTCTTCTGCCCCGGGTGGTTTGTAACGGCTTGTGATCCGTGATCAATGTGAAACATCTTCCATAGATGTAGAAATGAAACTTTTTGACTGCAAAAATGATGGCAAGTTCTTCCTTTTCTAGCTGACTGTGTTTTTTCTCAGCGTCATTTAATGTGCGCGACGCATAAGCGACCGGGCGAGGGCTTCCATCGTCCGCAACATGAGAAAGTACTGCACCCACGCCGTACTGGGAAGCGTCACAAGCCACTTGCAAAAGCTTATCGGGGTCGTAATGCGCCAGTATCGCGGATGACGCCAACGCATTTTTGACTTCCTCGAACGCCACTTGGCACGATGCATCCCAGCGCCATGGATGATCGCGACGCAGCAGTTTGTAAAGAGGACTGGCCAGAGTAGACAATCGTGGAACAAACTTCCCGTAGTAATTTACGACGCCCAGAAACGACTGCAGCTGCTGCTTGCTTGTGGGCGCGGGAGCTTTCGTCAAGGCTTCTATCTTCTCTGGCGTTGTGCTGACACCTGCTGCGCTGATAACATGACCAAGATAGCGCAGTTCTTTCTGAAAGAACGAACACTTTTCTTTCTTTACTCGAACCCCGCGCTCCGTCAACCGCTTTAGGACAGCTTCCAGATTTGCAAAATGCTCGTCTGCCGTCCTTCCAGTGATGAGAACGTCATCCAAATAGCAGCTGACGCCTTTCAGGTCTTTCAACAATGTGTCCATAATTCTTTGGAAAATGGATGGTGCCGATGAAACCCCGAACGGTAGTCTGTTTACCGCAAAAAGTCCTTTATGGGTATTGAGTGTCAAGTACTCTCTTGACGACTCCGACACCACCACCTGATGATAGGCTCTGTTGAGATCAATCTTAGAAAATTCTTGGCCCCCTGCGAGCGCCGCAAACAACTCATCGACTCTCGGCAGTGGGTACCGGTCAGTTTCAAGACAAGGATTTAGGGTGGTCTTGTAATCACCGCATAGTCTTATGCCACCGTCCTTCTTTACTACTGGTACAACCGGTGTGGCATAGCTGCTCGTCGCAACTGGTGAAATGGCTCCCATGCCTTCCAGCTTATTAAGCTCGGCCTCGACCGCAGGTTGTAATGCAAAGGGCACACTTCTTGCCTTCAGAAACTTCGGCACGCTACCATCTTTTAGCGACAACTCTGCTCTTCTGAAATTTTTCCCAGTTCGTCATTAAACAAACTCTGGTATCTGTCTAGAAGTGCGCGTAGTCTGGCAGTTTGACTCGAACAAGCAGAACCATCTGACCTGGAAATAGCGTTGAGCTTGAGGATACTGCTCCAATTGAGTCGGATGGCTTGCAACCATTGTCGACCTAGCAGCGGAAGTCCCTTTTCTTTCGTGATGTAGAGAGGCAGCTGGGCTCTCTGCTCTCCGTACTGCACGGCCACGTGAGCGACTCCAACAGGCTGGACTATGGCTCTCTGGAATGTCCGCAGCTTCAGCGTCGTTGGCATGACCTTGACTGAGGGAAACATCTGCCGAAACTGATATAAAGACATGACGGACACAGTAGCCCCTGTATCGAGCTCCATGATCAAGGGCCGCCCTTCCACGTGCACAGAAATTTTTATCGGAGCTAGACCAGGCGAAATAATTTCCTTCATGCTCACAGAAGCTTGAACGGGAACCAACATCTTCATCGAGTTTCGCCGCGCTCCCTTCGTCTTTTGCTGCTTGTTAGCTTGGCACACACTTTGAATGTGTCCTTTCTTATCACATTTGAAACAGGTGGCTGCTATGTGCGGACACAGTCGGCTTGCATGCTTCGCCGACCCGCAGCGATAGCAATTTCGCTGCGTCATATCGCTTTCCCCAACGGCTCCGACCTTGTGAATGTCCGGAACGCCCGTATCAAAGGCGTGCGCTTCTGCTACGCTCTTTTTCGCTGCTTCCATGGCTAGCGCTCGTTCCACGGCTTTTTGAAAAGTTAGCTTGTTATCCTCCGTGAATAACACTCGCTGTATATCTTCTCTGCGCAAACCGCAAACAAAACGGTCTCGCAGTGACTGATCGAGTGCGGATTCAAATTCACATGTCTGTGCCAATTTCCGCAACTGTGCAACATATTCCGAAATCCATTCAGTCTGGAGTTGCGCTCTCCTGTGAAATTTCGCGCGTTCACTAATTACTGACGGCTTCGATGACAAGTGGTCGCCTAGAAGTTTCTTTAGCACGTCGAAACTTTTAGCTGACGGCAACTCCGGCGCTGTCAATGACTTGAGGAGACTGTACGTCTTTGGGCCTACGAGACTCAAAAAAGCGTGTACCTTGTCGTCCTCGGGGATACGGTTAAATAAATAAATAAGAACAATGCACAAGCGCTCGTGACCGTCCTTTTATTTGTGTTGGATTGTTGTGTCTCGCGCTGTTTAATTCGCTATGTAGTAACAAACAGCCCGACACCTCGCTCTTGTTTTCTGGCATCGAACAGCACACAAGGGGTTTTGTATTAAATGGAAGTGAAGTAGAAAAAGGCTGTTTGCTGTGCGGTAAAAACGCCTACTAAAAACACTTGGCGGCCTGTAATAATGCGGGGACTTCCATTACGGCGTCCCTCAAATCCTTAGTAGTGTTTCGGGACGGTAAACCCCACAATTTATAATCTGTTGTTTAGAAAGTACACATGCATTATCTGTGTTTATTGGTTTTATTTACACAAAATATGCCTAAAGGCTACCAAATAAGGACTAGTGGCGATATTCAATAAGGAGGGGGGTCTAGGGGCTTGGGCGTCCGCTTCGGCTGCGGGAGGTGATTGGTTCGAAACCCACCGCCGGACACTCACAGGCAAAGATTGGTACAAGCGTCCCCCGGTTCGGCGCCCGGCTTCCTCAGGGGTTATGTGCTTGGAAGAAGCACCGCAAACCGCGCTGCACCCTACGGGGGAGAACCAGTTTCTAGCACTAAGCCTGCAAAAGTGGTTCGTGATTCAGTTGAGGCCCCGCCGCGGTGGCTCAGTGGTTAGGGCGCTCGACTACTGATCCGGAGTTCCCGGGTTCGAACCCGACCGCGGTGGCTGCGTTTTTATGGAGGAAAAACGCTAAGGCGGCAGTGTGCTGTGCGATGTCAGTGCACGTTAAAGATCCCCAGGTGGTCGAAATTATTCCGGAGCCCTCCACTACGGCACCTCCTTCTTCCTTTCTTCTTTCACTCCCTCCTTTATCCCTTCGCTTACGGCGCGGTTCAGGTGTCCAACGATATATGAGACAGATACTGCGCCATTTCCTTTCCCCCCCAAAAAACCAATTATTATTATTTCATATTTTGCTTTAAGATTTATAATGGCTTGTAATTTTAGATCTAAAAGTACAATTATACTGGGAATATATTATGATATAAATATTAAGAGTGCAGATGAAGTTGCAGCCGATTACAATTACTGGATGTTCCACGTTAACATCATTAAAAGTGAATTCGAGTTCAGTTTAATGGCACATAAGCGACTTAGGCTATCATGCGGCAAGCTCAAGGTATTATAAACTGTTTTCTGCAGATTTTGACAAAGGTATAAAAAATATGGCGGTGTAGAATGCCTAAACTGCTATACACATCTTCCCAGTATTGAGACCGAAACAAGATATTAAAGGTTCAAAGGAGACTGGGTACCATCATCAGCCGTCCTTGGCTGGGCAAGGACTGGAGGGTCCCAACCAATCAAAATAAAAAACCTCAGCCCTTTACTCTGGAATGAGGAAATGGCTGAGGTGCATCAGGCTAAGTACTGGGTCATGTTTTATATATTTTTAAGAACACCAGCTTCTGTTAAAAATCTAAAAACGCAGGACATGTCCACAATTACATTTTCACCTTAAAGCAGTGATGGATGAAAAGAGATGCGTTGGTTATAAAACGGAGAGAAGCACTTTTTCCGTAGCTTTTCCAGTTTCGAACATGACATTAAATTATGACTGCCAGTAAGTTCATCTCCACATGTACAAACTCGTTTGTCTTTCTTTGTTAGCAGGAAGTTGTGAGTAATGTGTGTGTGGCCGACACGGAGGCGGCAGATAATGAATTCGTTGAAACGTTTCTGATGCACACATGACTTCAATTCACCGAGCACTGGCTTTATTAAGTGTAGCCTGTTATTTACTTCGCTGTCCCAAGTAGACTGCCAAATTTTTCTTGCCTTACATTGTAGTAATTTCATGCAATCTTTATAGGGCACATTTGCGTTATTTATTTGCTTGCCACAAGCTTGAGCAGCACATAAATCTGCTCTTCCATTGTCCTTTATGCCGACGTGACTTGGTACCCAGCAGAGTCTTATGTTTTGTCCTTGAGCTAGGGTTGTTGTAATGTGCTGTATGAGGTCGCCAAGCAGCGGGGTTATTGCATTTCTAGAATGAACGGCTGTGAGCCCATTTAGCGAGTCGCTGTAAATAATACTGTTGGCGAGGTTCTCATTTACTATTTTTTCTATGGCTACTGTTGTGCTCGAGCTCCCTTCCTGCTGTTGAGTTCGGCGAATTTGGACATGGGGAGGATTCCCTGAAAACCACCGCGAAGGTGAATGAGCCCTCTGGAAGAAACGTGGCTGCAGGAATGTCGGGTGCAGCGACGAACGTGTTCGAACATGCCATCAGCTCGACGAACGGAGTGTTGTCCTCTTCAGTCACGCTGGGGTTGAAGAATTGCCCGAGAGCTGCGTCTTCGACAGAGGTTCCACGTTCCGGTCATCAGACGGCGAAGTACAAGATCTTTCCACCCCTGCTGGGAGACAGCCCGCATTCCTGTGTCACGCAGGCGCCTTCCGGGTCCACATGGGCGCAGTCTGGACCCACGTGCGCGCCCACCTGGAGGCCGTGTGGACGACAACGTGTCCGGGTCCTGTTCCCTTTCCATCGACTGAGCTGCGAGAGAATATCAGGACCGCCCTGCCGTGGGTGGTACCATCAGTGCCATCGTTTGATTGGACATCATTCTTCGAACTGCATTCCCCTGCTAGGGATCTGGGGAATATGAAGAGTATTTAACGAGCTGCTTGTTTGGTACCAGAAGAGAGCCCCCTCTTGAGAGATACCTTTTGCTGGGAGAGACTCCCGACTGCTAAGAAGCTCCCTTTACTGATAGGCACTTTCAGTTTCCCTTACTTGTACATGATGTAAATTGTCTTTGTATAAAGCGTTCCAAGTTTTCTTCCTCCGATCGTCCTCGTCTCTTCTCCGGCCCAGTCACGCTACCTGAATCCCAACACTACACAGATAGCGTAACATTCCGCAGTGAAGATTGAAGCACACTGTGGAAGTCTTACTATTTTATTCCAATTCCCGTGTACCGCAGCACTTCCAATGCAAGCGTCTGTTTTTTAACCGTCTGTATAAAAAGCTGCGTAATTGCTGTATTTTTGTTCAAGCGTGAGGAATTCTTGTATGATATGTTCTTGCGGAATTTGTTTTTTACGGAAGTCTGTCAGACATAGATCACAGATTTCCGGGAAGTTGTACCTTGGCGGAAGTAGACCTTGTCTTCGAGAAATGCTTGGCAATATGTATAGTACGCCAAGGTTCGGGCATATGTCTTCGAATCGTAAGATCAGTGGACGGGTAGCTTGCGGTTTGTTGTTAGAGTACTCTAGATGGGCACTGTAGCGGTGGGGTAACAAATATGTTTGTTCAGTAAACGAATTTTTAGAATGTACGAGCATGTGAGCATGGCTCTTCTGTCTGTAAGTGACGGCTCGTTGGTTTCAACATAAAGGCTGTTTATAGGTGACTTCCTGTAAGCACCAATTGAAAGGCGTAAACCTAAATTGTGCACTGGGTCGAGTCGTTTCAAATACGATGACCTTGCTGAGCCATATACTATACTGCCATAGTATAAGCAGGATCGTACCACAGAGCTGTAGATTTTTAGAAGGCTTGCCCTGTCAGAACACCACTGTTTATGTGAAAGGACTTTGAGTATATTTAGTGATTGGGAAGTTTTCTTTTTTAATGCAATAATATGAGGCAGGAAAGTGGGTTTTTTGTCAAATGTTATACCTAAAAATTTGTGCTCATCTTTTACGGGCAACTCGGTGTCGCTCAGATGCAGGTTCGGATCTGCCTGTAATCCTCGTTTTAATGAGAACCGAATTGCCACTAATTTCTGTGGGGAAAACCGGAAACCAATTTTATCCGATCATGCTGCTAGTTTATTTATTGTCAATTGTATTTGTCTTTCACATGTTGATACATTAAGGGATGTGCAAGCTATATGACGGTCGTCTACATAGACTGAGTACATAACGGACCTCGGGATTATTTTTCTAAGAGAGTTCTTTTTTTACAACAAAGAGGGTAGTGCTAAAATACAGCCTTGAGGTACTCCAATGAACGGCTAGACAAAAAGTCATTAAGGAAGTTCAGCATTCTGCCACGGATGCCGAGCTCAGCTAAGTATTGGACAATCTCGAAATTCCATGTTGTATCATAAGCTTCTTCTAAACAAACAAAAACTGCAAGACAGCATTGTTTCTGGATAAAAGCTTCTCTGGCAGTATTTTCTAGACGGACTAGGTGATCTGTTGTGGAGAATCCCTTTTTAAAACCGCATTGATGGATATCTAGAAGTTCGCAGGATTGAAGGAGAAAAGTTCATCTTATATTCAGGCCACTTTCACAGGATTTGGCGACGCAACTGGTAAGGGCTATGGTTCTATAACTGCTAGGAGATGTTGGAAGTTTATTAGGTTTAAAAAACGGTACAATAATAGCTTTTTTCCAGGCTTCAGGTATTTTCCCCGAAACACATACTTTGCTAAAGGATCTTAAAAGTGCTTCTTCGGCAGGCTCAGAAAGATGGGCGAGCATTTCATAGTGTATTTGGTCGGCTTCTGGAGCTGTTTTCTTTCCGGCAGACAGTACCGTGTTTATTTCTTGAAGAGTAATTAAATTTTTGTATTCTTCTTTTTCGCTTCCATTTATTGGAAGTCCTCGTTTTTTGGTTACATTTTTGTGTTTTATAAATGACTGCGTATATTGCGATGAACTGGAAACTGCAGCAAAGTGTTCACCCAAAATGTCTGCCTCTTCTCTTATGCTCGTTTCTGTGCCAGGTATTGTCAGAAGAGGAATTGTGAACGGTGGGAAGTTGTTTAATTTTCGAACCTGCTCCCGCATATTTTAGATGTGATTTGGCTGTTTATAAATGAAACATAACTCTGCCATGATGCTTTCTCGGCAATGCGACGGATGTACCGAACTTTAGCTGTTGCCTTTTTAAAATATACGAGATATTCATGTGTCGGATACCTGCGAAATTGACCCCAAGCTCTATTTTGCTGTTTTTTGCTTCCTTGCAGTCCTTTGTCCACCACACGTTGTGGTTTTGTCGCACGACTCCAGAAGACTGCGGAATAGCTAATTCTGCAGCCGTTACGATACAACTGGTGAACGTTTCGTTTATCTGATCGATGGTCAGGTTTTCCAAACCTATAATGTGTAAAGTGGCTTTTTCTCTAGAAAGTTCCTAGTCTGCTAGATGCAGCTTCTAGAGTCGCGGTTTTGTGGGGATTATTTCCGGTGAAGATATTAAACTGATAAGTATAGGGAGGTGATCGCTACCGTATGGGTTGTCAATGACATCCCATTTAAAATGGTTAAAAACAGAAGGTGAAGTAAATCGACTAATCTAAACAGGTCATTTTCCCCGTGGTAGGGGAGCAGTATGTGGCCTTTTCAGTATTTAAAAGACATACATTACTTGTCTGGATATAACCATCCAATATTTGTTCCCTAGAGTCACAGCGCTCGCTTCCCCAAAAAGGGGAGTGAGCGTTAAAATCCCCAACTACTAAATATGATAGTGGATGCTCATTAATGAGTTCTTGTAGATCACGAACCGTTAATGTAAAATGTGGAGGAATATATACAGAACAGATAGTAATTGTTTTATAGCCGATGATGCTGACCGCAACGGCTTCAACTTTTGTTTTGATTTTGATTTCTCGAGCAGGGACGCCACTTCTAACGACAATTGCGACGCCTCCTGAGAGTCTATTAGCCTGCTCGCGATCGCGTCTAAAAGTTTCGTAATGTTTCAGGATTTTCATATGTTGTGGACCTTGATTGGTTTCCTGGAGACATAAGGCTACGGGCAACATTGACCCTAAAAAATCTGTTATGTCCCTGTAACTCCTCAACAGGCCTCTACAGTTCCACTGAACTAAAAAAGCCATATTTATCTTTTGGGGTGGAACGACATGAGGTTTACTTGTGTTCTGGACCCGTGATGAGAGGCCTGTCTTGTTTTCGCTCGAGAGAGCTGTTCCGCCTCTGTAAAAGAGGCGGAGCGGGAGTTGTATCCATCACCTCACCAGAGGTGCTAGAGGGCCACGGAGAAGCCGCGGATGTGTTAGTTTCAAGCCTCCCCGACGGGGGGAAGTCATGCGGGATGCCGACCCATGGACCGGCGCTCCCTGCTTTGATGGTGGCAGAGCAGCCTTCGCTGTCGCTGCCTGGGGCGTGGAGGGCTCTGCCATCGGCTCGGTGGAAGTGGCCTCGGCAGGTGCCGGAGTGCTCTGTGGTGCTACGCCCCTGCGCACCACATCAGCGAAGTTTGGCTTTGCTGTGAAAGAGAAGGTGTTGGCAAGCGCAAAACGCCCCCTTGCCTCTTTAAATGAAATGTTTTCTTTGGTCTTTATGGTGGTGATTTCTTTTCCCTTTTTCCAGGACGGACACGCTCTGGAGTACGAAGCGCGGTCTCCGCAGTTTGCGCAGCACAGTGCTGCGTCACATTCCTCAGAATGGTGGTCCTTCGAGGCGCATTTCGCGCAGGTTTTGCGGCCGCGGCAGGCCTGTGTGTCGTGGCCAAACTTTTGACAGTTTAAACATCGGTGGGGATTGGGTATATAATGTCTGACATTGACTTTCAAATATCCAACTTCAATCGTTTCGGGCAAAGTGCTGGTGTTAATTGTGAGGACCATGTGTTCAGTGTCTATTTCTTTATTATCCTTGCGGATTTTGATTCGGTGAACGTCAATCACATTCTGGTCGGTGAGCCCTTGAAGCATTTCGGCTTCTGTTAAATGGATGAAGTCCCTTTCTGAGATAACGCCTCGGACTCTGTTAAGGGATCGGTAGGGAGTCACGGAGACAGGGATGTCCCCTATCCCTATGGAAGCAATGCTTGAGAGTTTTGAGCACTGGATGCTCTCGCGCAATTCAAGGAGTAGGTCGCCGCTGGCCATTTTTGATACCTTGTAACCAGGGCCCAAGGCATCTGTTAAGCATTTGGACACCCGAAATGATGATATTATTCAGGCTTGCTTTTGTTCGCATTCACTGTGAATAACATGAAACTTTGAAAATGCTTGTTTCTAGAACAAATCTTCTGCTTCGTTCCGCCCTGTCTTGTGAGAGCGATCTGGTTTTGAAAGAAGGGGGGGGGCATAAAAAATGTAGTTATTCGGTCATGGTACCAGCCATCCACTACGGAGTCCAACATGGGGGGCGGGACAGGAACTTGAAATTAAGTCCTGCCCACGCCAGCTTTACACCTCAACTATAACCAAATATGACGCGCCTCAGGGTAGCTCGTCACACAAGGCTAACCCTCGCCGCCAGGAAAAAAGGAAAAACCAAGAAGTAAGTAGGAGATAGGAGAATTGTGAGAAAGAGATAGGAAAGTGAAAGACGGAGGGGAGGACAAGAAAAGGCGACTGCCGATTTCCCCCGTCGGGTCAGGCCGGAGGTGCCATCTACAGGAAGCTGGGGCCAAAGTGGTGTGTCGCCTCCACCGAGGGGCCTTTAACGTCCAAACGCTCGGCATCGGCTCAACCACCAGCAGCCCCTCTTCCCCGGACACAGCGATGCCACGCATGGCTAGGCGCGGGTGCTAGGGTCCATGGTGATGCACTGTTCAACATCATCCCCTTGCGGGGATGTCCCTGCGGGTGCTCGGGAGCCCGTGGTGTCACCGCTCACCAACGCCTGCAAGCTGCAGACGCCCCCCTGCGAGGACCGGGAATATCCATTACGGTAGATTAGTATGTCGGGTTAGTATTA
Source organism: Amblyomma americanum (assembly GCA_030143305.2). Lineage (NCBI taxonomy): Eukaryota > Metazoa > Arthropoda > Arachnida > Ixodida > Ixodidae > Amblyomma > Amblyomma americanum. The sequence goes on from JARKHS020030946.1 coordinate 78,435, forward strand.
TAACTAATGATAATCCGATGGAAGGCACGCAAACGTATCATAATGTTGTGATTGATGCATAACATATAAGGGCCGCGGAACAAGTTCTAACCGGAGTTTTGACAAAAAAACACAAGTACAACATCAGACACTTATTGTAGACACCATAGCAGGAAACTTAAATGCTATCTGGAGGAGTAGGAGGAGGAGGAGGAGGAAAGGCAGGGAGGTTATCCAGAAAAATAGACGGTTTGCTACCCTGCACAGGGGAAAGGGGTGAGGGGAGAAAAAGATGAAGGAGAAAAGACAGTTGCAGGAAATTAAAGTCACTATGCGAAGTCACAGCGTTCAGTAAAGTCACTGCCTGGTGTGCTGGCCAGAAGTATTAAAAAAATGGAGCAGTGCCTTGCAGGCCTTCACCGCCGACGACCGCCGCGACCAGTGGCCGAGAATCTTCGTTTCCGTCAGTGGACGCCGGTCTAGATGCTCCAATGCACGGCAGAGAGACTGTCTTTTGGCGCTGTAGGCAGGGCATTCACAAAGAACGTGGGCTATAGTCTCATCACACCGGCAGATGGCATATGCAGGGCTGTCAGCCATACCTATTAAGAAGGAGTAGTGCTTGGTGAAAGCTACACCAAGCCACAGGCGACACAACAAAGTTGTTTCACGTCGTGGCCGGATGGAAGCCGAAGCTTCAGATCTGGGTCCAAGGTTTTTAAACTCGAATGCAAGAATTGGCCTGAATTCCACGCGGCGCGCGTGATGTCCCGTACAGTGGTCTAAGCCTACCCAAATGCTATCTGATTTTCTTCTTTAAGAATATGTCTAAGAGAGCCCCAAGGTGTTCTTCGTCGGCCTGCTCTTGTTTTGCTGCAATCAACCGAATCCACATCAACAAAAAACGGCTCAGCTGGATGCCTTAAGGTGCGCATACGTCCGTTTGTATCGCGATACCTTTAGAGTGCACGTTTGGTGACTACACTGAAGCTGTAAGAACTAAATTCCTTACGGCAATAATCCCTGGTGTGCGAAAACAAAATTCCCATTGTCCATGCCAACGCGACTTAAAACTACACTTAGCGCAGGTCATTAAAACAGCCCGCAATTATCAGAAAGAAAAACAGTGATGTCGTGACTACAAACGTCTCCTTGATATAAAGGGTCATGCCGTCATTCTATTTTTTTTACATAGTAAAAAGTAAAAGGTAGAGGCACAGCACAGGAAAGAAAAACTAATCAAACGTGGCTAAATAAAGTGTCAGACAGAAAAAGGAGGAAGAAAATAAGAATGGCACTGGTTACTCACCTTCCTTTTGAGGCATTTGTCGCTTCTTTCTGGTGCATTGTGGATTGCATCTTGCAAGTGGGGGCTGGAGACAGCCGAAGTGGCATACACGCACACATTAGCGACGCGTAGCCTCTTCAACAGCATGCTTTTTAAGACGTTTAATAGGTGTTCGGACCGATGACTTAGCACATACAGGTGCGTGCTTTAAGGCGCGGTTGAGGTGCCCACTGAGATTCCGAGATCAGAGCTCTGCTGCGTCCTTTCCTCTAAATTAGAACCTTTCCCTTCTTCAAAACAAGTGGCTTTCGCATTCCGCCGTGTAAGCAGACTTAAATGCCGTCAGAATTTTCGGATTTCTCATAATATTTTCCCTGCTGGGGAGCAAAGTTATCGAGAAAGTAACTCTTTTTAGCCTGTAAATAGCAAAGCTTGATCGCCGTCGCCCGTCAGGAGTGCTCTCATGGGAGACAGAAAGAGACGACTACGTGTTGTATCCGTGGGCATCCTGTCCATCGTGAAGGAAAAGGCACGCGTAGAAATTTTTTTTTGGCTAAGAGATGTGCAGTCTGAGTGAATCCTTATCGAATTCCGTGTTCTGCATGCTTTCAGCTCAGTGACCCCCCACCCCTTAATACCTGGAGTTCCTGGTTGGCGTCGTACGGCCTGGACGACCAGTACACTTGTGCCCCATGCCCAGGATGTTTTCAGAGCTTCAAGTTACGCTGTTTAATAAAGTACATAGCTCTCTCTCTCTCTTTATCTCTCTCTAGGTCATAATGGTCCAGGGCGATGCGCAAAATAATAGGCAATGTGACAACGCAGCGGATAAATGAATAATAAAATTACACGTTGTGAGGCTTAGCGGGGCACAGCGACACATGGACAGTAAGGAACTACTTTCTTCAGTGTTCGGGATTACCTTATTTCGCCTATATTATATAGCAGGTGGGAAAAACGCTTAGTAAACAGTTGCCATACAGTACATTTCACTTTCGTAAAAATACAGTCCTACCGGCCGCGTTTTAGTGCCGTCATTTTGGTTAAGCACCCTTGGTCTGTAGTCTATGAGCCAATGTGGATGTAAATGACTGCTAAAATGCCCAGCAGCTAACATTTCCTTAAACTTTTTGTGAATCCAGAGGACATTGCATCCTCTTATCAAAAACAAGCAATGCGCGGTGGTGCTTAATCTAGATTTGCATCGCACACACAAAAAAAACGACCTAAATCAAGCTGGAAGACTTATGTTAAAGAATGCGTTGCTTTAATGCACCAAAATTCCTAGAGAAAACCGAAAGATGTTTACGTTGCGAAGTACGTGGAATATATTTGGTCGATCAGGGCCCCAAATCCTCTTGCTTCATACCTCATGTTTGTTTGACGACGTTTCTGACGCAGACATATTTTTTTCTTATACGCGTTGTGCTCCTGTACATTCTGTATTTTTGTAAAAGTGTTTGCCAGCATCAAAAACAGTAATTCTTAAAGACCACATAAAAAATAATAAACAACATGGAGCAAACACCAAGATTGATGGTAGCAAATGCTTTGGTGGGATCAACAAAACTACAGTTATAATATAGGAGGAGGTTTCGCAGCGCGGAGCTCTGAGGATATGTTTCGGTCACTCAGCGTACCGATCATTCCTTGTTCATACTTCATGTTTGTTTAACTGAGCCTCTGTCGCATATAAACCTTTTTTTGTAATGCGTGCTATGTCTAAGGGCATATTCTCTGTGACTGTAATCTGCCAATGTGTTTGTCGGATTAAAAACATGAGCAATGCATAACGGCGTTGGGTGATGGCATGCAATATATAGGGAGAAAGCATCAGTAGCGTGCATGTGGAGCATCCGCCATGCGCGCAAGGCTGCCGCGGTTCAAATCCCTGTCCTGCACAACTTTTCACAAAATTAAAGAATTCAACTGTGAATGACATCCAATTGGTACAAAAAAGAGCATCGTGTGCAATATACGGGGTAATGCTTTGTTGTTTTGACTTAGCATGAAATATTTTGTGGTATTGTGGCGTTTTATTGCTGTTCTTCAGCAGCACTTTTTTTGCAATCCGTTATTCTGTAGCATTTGTCTGCCATAACTGCGGAAAATTTCACGCTTACTAGAAAAATGTAATTCGATACTACAAGTTCAGCATAAAAATATATTAAAAATTCTATTTTGGCGACAGCGATTTTCCGGTGTTTTTAGACTGAGGTTGCATGACCAAACCTAGGCTACGGCTTGGTTATGCACGGCCACCACAGCCGGCAAACTCACCCTCTTACCCAATAAAGATTTCACCACCAAGCTGTAGTATAGTTGCAGCCACTTTTGATATAAATACGCCAATTAACCACCTGTTTTTTGTCCCGAGTTGCGGTGGAGCAATGGTACGAGGCTGCGTTAAGGCATGTCACTCAGTTGAGCGTAGTAAAAATTGTTTGCTCGAGGCAGGTCACAGTTGTGAACTTAACAGCGCAACGTTAGACGCTAGAACCTTCAGTGGTCTGGTCAGCATGGAAGTCTTGTTCGAGCATCTACCGGTTAACAATTGCGATTTATTACGTTTTTTGTAAGTTTAAGAGGACAGAAAAAGCATACGCTACGGTTAGTGGCGGGCACATACTTTGCTATCGTTGTTTAACCAAGGTATCACACCTTGCGTGGGATTCTAGATCAAAGAGGATATTGCTGTCAGAATACGAGAATTATATAACAATAACAGAGTGTGGCTGTTATCGTTGTTAGGCTTAATGAGAGGCAGAATTGGAATGTGTTCCAGGTCTGCGCAATCACTTGCTGTCATGACGACACGCCACTCTAAAGCACTATGGAAACGCATAGTTAGGAATCGGCAAAGTAAAACACAGTAAATTGTACTCGTGAGCGCCTTCAATGACAACGCAAGCAAGAAGCCAGGAGCCCAGGTAATGGATCATTATATTCTAGGCATTGCAGGAGTGAGTTCTCTGTAGAGGTTGCAGACCGAAATAATAAGCGTATAATGGACACATTCTTGCGCAAACGGAAGAGCCAGAAGCGGGTGTCGAAGATCCAGAATGGTGAGGGTGAAATGAAAAGCACTTCACACTATGTACGCAGCGTGGCGCCCTTATGAAAATGGTCTATAGACTTTTTATAGATTCTATTGCCTTTATATAGATGCGTAATTTTGTCAATTCATAGTCTATACATTGTACATAGAAAAATTCTACTATATGTATATGGCCATAAATGTATAGATTGTCTGTAAACTGTCAATAAGATTTTTATTTTCTATAGACTAGTCTGAAGGATTTGTCAGTAGAAAGTCTATAGCCTTTATAGACAAAAGTGTATGAAGGATCTATAGACTGTCTAAAGAAATTTTTTAAACGGCACCGTGCAGTAGTTACCACGAGATGAAAAGCTTTTAAAATAGCATAGACTTGAACAGGAAACAGTGGACCCAGGTTCAAATAAACAGGTCAAAGAGTTGGCCGCAAGAGCGAAAGCAGAAAACATTGGAACACGAAACAGAAAAATGTTCAGCTTAAACCGTACCTGACGACCTCGATTTTCAAGCAATGAATGATAATGCTCAAAAATGTTTTCGTGCAGTTTACAATGCACGTACGTTATAGTGTAGCTTTAACCTGCACGCTGCGACACGCAGCGATGCTGTAGAGGTAGAGCGTCCGCATCGCGGGCAAGAGGTCCGGGGCTTGAATCTCGGTGCTGCACTAATCTCCAAGAGGTGTAACAAAAAGGAGCATCCGCCTCTCGACGGAATTACAAAAGCAAGCCTGGGATGCTACCTGGTCTCGGTGACAAGAATCGACAACACACTCCCTCACCAGAGCAGAGTATTTGGCCACATCCCTCTGAACAAACCAATTAACCCTCAGTCCACAGCGTTGGTCAGACCTGTGCCACAGCGGATGGTTCTGTAAGTCTCTGGCCCCAGAAAGGCGACCATTGGAAACTGAACCTGGCAACGTTTAACGCTAGAACGTTATTCAATAAACGTAGTCAGAAGTTCTGTTCGAGGAACCAGCGGGTATTAATTAAATGTGATAGCGTAGACAGTGTTAGTGATGTTGCGAGGAGAGATGAGGAGTATACACGACTAAGGGGCGGACACATACTGTTCTATCATAGATTAGCAGACAGAATAGAAGTAGGTGTGGTATTCCTCATCAATTAGAATATAGCTGGCAAAATAGTGAAGCCCTAAAGTATAAACGTGACTGTGGAAGCTATTGTCATTTGGCTTAATAAGAGGTATAAGCTGAAGGTGGCAGAGTCCTACGAGCCCAGATCCAGCCATGATGACCAGATAGTTGAAGACTTGTCTAAAGACGTGCAGTCGGGAATCAAAAAGTAAAATCACAGCACACAGTCCTCATGGGCGACTTAATTTCGAAGGTAGGGAAGAAGGAGGCTGGAAGCCAGCCGACTATAGTTTCGTGTTCATTAATAGCATGGGGGAGTTATTAGTAGAGCTCGCAGAGAGAAATATTTACGGATCACAAAAGCAGTCTTCCTTAAACGAGAACGTGGAAGAGCACCAATGGTGAGACTAAAAAGAAATAGACTTCGTACCTTCCTCTCACTCTGCCTCGAGCAAGATGTGGTCCACGAAAGGCTTGTTGTAGAAACCACAGAATCCTAAGGTGTCGCATTAAATTCAGAAGACCATTAAAGAGATAGCGGTTAGAGGGAAAATAGAGGAATTCAGGGCAAAGTTGCAGAACAGATATTCCGCTTTAAATGAAGAAAACGACCTTAATGTACAAACGATGAACAATAATCTCGCAGCTATCATTACGGAGTGTGAAGTAGAAGTAGGGGGAAGCATGGTTCGACAGGAAGCCTGCAAGCTGCCTCAGGAAACGAAAAATCTGATTAAGAAACGCCAAAGCATGAAAGCGTCTAACAGAATATACTGCAGACATGATAGGACTGACAGAGCTGTAAAGCTAATTAACAAGCGCAACGTAGTGCAAGGTGGAGTCTAGTATGAAGAGAATCAAGCATGCTATGGGAAACAGAGAGAACCTAAAGAAGTGCTCAGAAAACTAGGCACAGGTAAAACTAGATTTCTGCATTAAGATACAAAGAGGTCAATTCCATCAGCAATATGGATGAGATAGTTAATGTAGCCCAAGAGTTCTACACAAATCCATGCAGTTGCCGATATAATCTGGACGTGACTGAGAGAAGAAGTAGCCCACAGTAATGGGACATTCCGCCAGTAACGAAAAAGGAGCTAAAGAAAACTTCAGGAGGAATACAAAGGGGGAACTCAGATGATGAGGATCACGTAACAGCAGATCTGCTGCGGGACGGAGGGGAGACTATGCAAGAAAAACGAGCCATCCTGTATACACAATGTCGTATGGCCTCGAGCGTACCAGAAGATAGGGAGAACGCTAATATTATTTAATTTTTTAGAAACTTGACATCAATGACTCGAAAAATTAGAAAACAATCAGGTTACGGATCGTAACCTGTGTAAGGAAGACGACGGGCATACGCGCCAGCTGCATGGCCATCGCCTGGTGCACGCTCCTGGCTGGGCTAGCTGACCTCGGACTGCTGTTGGCACTATTCCCTTTAAGAATTAACTTCTCCGAATAAACCCCACCTCCATCTAACCAACCACCAAGCCGTACAAGTGAGCCCGCGGCCGCCGTCGTATGTGCTGGTTTTCTCAGCCAGCGAGACCCCGCTATCTTCAATGGCACGGAAGACCATGATGTTGAGGATTGGCTCACATCGCATGAGCGGGTGAGCGCATACAACAAGTGGGACGCGGAAGCCAAACTGAACAATGTAATTTTCTATTTCATGGGCGTGGCGAATCTGTGGTTTCGAAAACACGAGGTGGACATCACATCAAGGTCTGTATTCAAAGCAAACTTCTCAGATGTATTCGGCCGCCCGGCAGTCAGAAAACTCCGTGCCGAACAGCGCTTGCGTGTGCGGTCGCAGCAGGTTGGCGAGAACTTCACGAGTTACATCGAGGGTGTCGTCGATCTGTGCAAGAGGGTGAACGCTCAGATGCCCGAAGCCGACAAGATCAGGCATATTCTCAAGGGCATTGATGACGACGCCTTTCAGATGTTGTTGGCGCGAGACCTGCACACAGTCGCCGAATTCGTCACCTTATGTCAGAGCTTCGACAAACTACGCAAGCAGAGGGCTCTGACACGCGAACACACCACGAACGACGACTCGCTTGCTGGTCTGAGCGATGCAAGAGACCAGTCATCGCTCCTACCGCATATCAAGAGCTTCATCCCTGAAGAAGTTTCTCGCCAGCTCTCGCTTATTCCACGCCGTCAAGAGCTATCACCACACATAACTCCGAATTTGCTGCACATCACTCAAGAACAGGTTGCTGAGGCTCTCCCGCAAGCCCCTCAGCCCACACATCTCGCGGCCTCGCTGACATATGCGGACGTTGTTGCGCGACCTCGTCCACCTACCTATGCTCCGCCTCCTGGTCACGTTCGAGAGCCCGCTGCTTTTATTCCGCCGCCTGCTCATCTGCGAACCTCCTGGGGCACGCCTGATAATAATCGACCGCCTGCTCAACTGGGAAACTCCTGGCGCACGCCTGACAACCGCCTGATCTGCTACTTCTGAGACTTGCCAGGTCATGTGGCACGGTTTTGCCGTCGACGCATGAACGCCTCACGAACACCTACTGAAGTTTCCGGTTACTGGTCCCAGCGTCAGTACTCACCTCCTGCTGAGCCGCCCCTAAGCTGTTCTCTGTCTCCTAAACGCACCTCCTTAAGGCTCTGGACGCCGTTCGCCTTCTCCACGTCGGTGCTTCATCTCTCTGATGCGACGGCGTCCCTTGACCACTCAAAAGGAAAACTAGGTGCTGTAGTTCCTAAGGCAATATCTCCGCAGTCGTCGAAATTTGAAAGGCCTCGTTTGTCTGCTGCTAATTTAATTGAAGTTTTTGTAGAGGGCGTATATGTGATGGCGTTTGTCGACACTGGTGCTGCGGTTTCTGTCATGAATGCAGAGCTTTGACGATCTTTGAGGAAAGTGAAGACGCCCCTTTCTAGCCTGTTGTTACTAACTGAAAGTGCGCACCTCACCAAGCCGTTAGCAGCGTGTACTGCTCGAGTAGTCATAGAAGACATTTTATATTTGGTTGAGTTCATCGTTCTTCCGTGATGTTCGCATTCGATCATCTTGTGCTGGGCTTCACGACGCGGTCATAGACTGTGCTCGGGCTCAAGTAGCGCTCTCTACGTTGCCGAATCACGTACCAGAGACTGAAGTTTGTGGTGCCCCTGTTTTTGCCAAAGCTTTTGTCGCCGACGGTACCGATATTCCTGCGTGCTCTTCCGTGATTGTGCCTCTCTCCTGTGCTGGTGTTCGCGATGCCAGTGTGCTGTTCACGCCGTCTCCTACTTTTCTGCGCAGCCATTGCCTCCCGCTGCCTTATGCCCTGTTCACTTTTTCCGCCGGCCTCACCGCACTGTGGGTCTTCAACCCGTTTTCAAGCCCCTTCACTTTGCGCCGTGCAGAATGCGTCGGCACCGTGCAGCTCTTTGATTCTGTTTTCAACCATCCCGACGCTGCCGCAGAATCACCGCCGGTCGCCATGGACGCCCTCAGCTCACCTACTGCTGCGACCGCCCCGTTGTTGACCGACCTATTCCTTCGCTCTATTGACACCACTCTACCTCCAACTCAGTGAACCCAGCTTCTTGCGCTTCTTGAGGAGTTTCGCTCCTCCTTCGATTGCCACCAACGCGTTTTGGGGCGCACGTCGATTGTAGAGCATCGCATTGACATCGGCGCCCATGCCCCTCCGCGACAGCGCCCATATCGTGTTCCCGCCACTGAACGACGAGTTACTGAAGAACAGGTAGACACAATGCTTCAGAGCGGCGTTATTCAGCCTTCCGCCAGCCCCTGGGCCTCCCCGGTTGTCCTCGTCAAGAAGAAGGATGGCTCCATTAGATTTTGCGTCGATTACCGCCACACAAATAAGATCACGCGCAAAGACGTCTACCTTCTGCCCCGTATTGATGACGCTCGGGACTGTCTACAATGCGTGGAGCTCTTTCCTTCCCTTGGTTTGCGCTCTGGTTATTGGCAGGTCCTAATGGCAGCTGCAGATCGTGCCAAAACCGCGTTTGTGACTCCTGACGGCCTCTACGTGTTTACCGTCATGCATTTCGTCTCCTAACGGCACCACCTATCTTGCGCCATTTCGACCCGGCGGCCCCGACTGAAGTTCACACGGATGCCAGTGGTATTGGTCTCGGTGCAGTGCTCACTCAGCGAAAATATGGACACGGTGAATATATCGTTGCCTATGCCAGGCGCACACTCACAAAGGCTGAGTCTCACTACTCTGTGGCTGAAAAAGAGTCCCTCTCCATTGTGTGGGCCTTAGGCAAGTTTCGCCCTTACGTGTACGGCCTTCATTTCGACGTCGTTACGGATCATCACGCCCTTTGTTGGCTTTCTTCATTGAAAGATCCTTCCGGCCGCCTGGCGCGATGGGCTCTGCGTCTTCAAGAATATAACATCCCAGTCGTTTACCGGTCGGGCCGTAAGCATCGGGACGCCGACACCTTGTCTCGCTCCCTTGCTCCCCGCCGAACCTGCCAGCCTCTGGGAAATCGGAGCCCCTACGACATCTCCCACCGTCAGTGACATGCTTTCTGAACAGCGCAAGGATCCCAGGATTCGGGCTTTTCTCGACTTTTTCTCCGACCCATCGGCGGTTAGACCATCGCGCGCTCTGCGCCGTCAAGCTTCCCATTCTGATGGACGAAGATGGCTCCTCGTCATTCCCCGCCACCTACGGTTCTGTATCTGCTCATGTTTTCACTCTGACTTACAAAGCGGTCACGCAGGCCTTCTCAAGACTTACACGCGCCTCCGCCTCCACTACTATTGGCGTGGCATGTACAATTTCGTGTTGAAATACGTACGCTCGTGCCTCGACTGCCAACGCTGCAAGACACCCACTACCCGAACTGCTGGTGAGTTGCAGCCGCTATCTTGTCCGCCTCGCCCTTTCGACCGCGTTGGCATTGATTTATATGTGCCGCTCCCATATGCTGCTTCTGGCAAACGATGGATCATTGTTGCCGTCGATCACCTCACGCGGTATGCTGAAACCGCTGCGCTCTCTGCTGCCACGGCACAGGATGTGGCATCCTTTCTTCTGCGTCGGTCCATTCTTCGACACGGTGCCCCTCGAGAACTCCTCAGCGACAGAGGCCGTGTCTTCCTATCTGACGCCATCAAAGCTCTGCTACGTGAGTGCAACGTCATCCATCGGACTTCCACCGCTTACCACCCTCAGACTAACGGCCTCACTGAACGCTTTAACCGCACTCTGGTGGACATGCTGGCTATGTACGTCGGTTCGAACCACACGACCTGGGACCTTAATCTCCCGTATATTACGTTCGCGTAAATACTGCTACGCAGTGTACGACTGGATTTTCTCCTTTATGGCGCCATCTCTCTGTTCCCATTGATACTGTTCTCCCCTACCACCCTGACGCATCTGAGTGCACCACCGTTTCCGAAGCCGCCAAGCACGCTGAAAACTGCCGCCAGATCGCGTGGTCGTACACGACAGCTAACCAGTCTCGTAAAAAAACGCGCCGCGTTGATGATCAACGTCCCCACCATTTCTCGCCCGGCTCTCTTGTCTGGCTGTGGATACCTCCCAGTACTCCGGGCCTCTCCCGGAAACTGCAGGCTAAATATCAAGGGCCATATCGCATCTTGGGGCAAACATCACCAGTCAACTATATTGTTTAGCCCCTCACGCCGTCACCCGATCTAAGACGCCGCGGCCGTGAGACTGTCCATAACCAGCGCCTCAAGACATACTACGACCCCGCTGTCTACTCCGCCCCTTAGGTCGCCAGGATGGCTCCTTTCTGTTCGGGGGCCATTATAATGTAGACGACGGGCATATGCACGAGCCGCATGACCATCGCCTGGTGCACGATCCTGGCTGGACTAGCTGACCTCGGTCTGCTGTTGGCCTCGCTCCTGTTAAGAAGCTTCTCCGAATAAACCGCATTTTACACATGCCAGGTAACTACAAAGGGAATCGCTAATAGAGTCAGGACAACCTTAGACTTGAATCAACCAAATCACCAGGTAGGATTTCGTAAAGAATTCTCTAAAATAGACTACATATCATTGTCAATTCGATGAGATATAAACGCGCACAATATAAACAACCCCCATATGTAGCCTATAAAGATTACGAGAAAGCGTTTGACTGACAGGAAACCTCAGCAATCATACAGGCATTGCGGAATAAGGGTGCAATTTAGCCCTATGTTAAAATACTGGAAGATACCGTCCAGGACAAAGTGGACTATGCAGTCTGGACCCTTGTAAGTTCAATGTGGGCAGCTCATGCGAGTCACGGTGGGACCAACGTGGCATTTTGATTAACCTCAGTAGGAATTACCAATCGGTTGGTGTGCACGGTATCAGAAACCAAAAAGTGTTCGTCTCACGCGGATCGATTCCGACATTCTGCTGAGACCAGCACATGAGGAACTTAATTATGACACTGAACTGAAGCAGCATTTCAAATGGTCACGAAGGAAAATTGTTTGGAACAGAGAGAGATAAGGCAATTTAAAAATGCTTTGCAGCTCCACCCGAAGAACATTTACACTGGAGATAAAATAGAAGTATTTTTGCAGTAAATGAAGCAAACATGTGCTAGGGCGAATAGCAACAGCATTTCTGCGCAGCTTCACAGAATACAGATCTTGTAGGTGATTTAGTGGCGAGTTTCTTCCCAAACAAAGGTAGATATCAGCAACAGGCCTATGCGAACATAATGAACGTTAAGGAATGTGCAGCGCGATCTGTTGGCGCCGCCGCGTGAAGCAAGCTATGTGATTGTTGCTCAACAAAACACTGTTGCTATATATTAAAATCAATGCGAATTCTAGGAATCTAACGCACGGTATGCAATAGTGAGAGCACATTTTCAACTCAGGATACGAAATGCCGTCCTTCGTGCGGCATGTTTTTCTGAAGAATTATCTTGTCTCATATACATATATATTCACTGAAGTCGGCGAGCACTCCCTAAAAACACAAATACTCATCGAAATTTCATCAGAAGCCCTAACCAATCTCTTTCACGGCGGATGAGGCCAAAAGAAAATAAGAACAGAACATGGAATAAATAGGAGGGGTAAAAAAGCGAAAAGAATTCGTTATGACAAGGAGAACCACCGATAAACGCGCCAAAGTGAAGAGAAATGCCTCAGTGGTAGCGTTTTCTCATTTCTGCTATTGACAAGTATACATTTCTTTTGTGTTTGCTATTTGCAATTAAATGACGAAGCTCCGCCAAAAACTGTGTAGAGCACTCTGGCATGGATTTTGCCTAACAGGACCTGCTTCGATGCATGATCGCTTAACTCTTTCCACAATACTCCTGAACGGACGGTGATATCAGAGTTACGCGCAACCGCGGTCATGTGATTTCTTAAGCCAACCCTTGACGCGAGTGACAGAAAAAGTCAGGCACGGACAGCCTCGCTTTGAGATGAATCCTCCCACCTGCAACCATCGGCGGGATACGGCAACAAACGAAGCACAGGAAATTTTACGGGGCCGGGGTTTGGTCTTGGGCCACGATTCGAAAAAGAACACCATGAGCTTTGACATGATATGAATTGATCTTTACAGGCTTCACGCATTCGGTTCACATAATTAGGATTTACGTTCCAGACTCTTATGAAAGCTAGTTATTTTTATATTTCATAAGTTGCGGGAAGCCGAGAGTCTGTCATACAGGCCCATAGAAGGAATGAAAGACGTAAGGTCTCTACTACACAAATGAGAAGCAAGCCATGCAGCCTGATTACTTTTGGCAAAGCCTGTAAATGATCCATGAGGATCGGAATGCTAAATCAACCACAATGTAAGGACAAACCCATCAACCAGCGTAGGACGCATAGCACCAAGCACTGGGGCGCGCACTGTCAAACCACGAGGACTGTATCGCATAATTTAGCACATAAATCTTGCAATAAATGAAGCAAACATGTGCTAGGGTGAATAGCAACAAGCGTTTCTGCGCAGTGTCACGGAATACAGATCTTTAACGAGATCGAGTGGCGAGATTCTTCCCAAACAAAGGTCGATATCAGCAACAGCCCTGAGCGAACACCAATGAACGTTAAGGAATGTGCAGCGCGCTCTGTTGGCTCAGCCACGTGAAGCAAGCTATGTGATTGTTGCTAAACAAAACACTGCATAAAACGAAGAATACATTAGATGCTTCCAAGTTATGCTTTCATGATCAGTCGAAACTCATATGAACACCAGGAAGCAAATCCCAAATACCAAGAAGCTGCGTAAAAGCCATGATCAAAAAGCTTCAATAAACAGCCTGCATATCTCGGGGCTTCCTACATAGCAGAGAGAGAGAATAAACATTTAACTGTAAAAAGAAGACCGGAGTGGATTGTGGGTGAAGTCCTCATTCCAAGGCTCCAGTGGCTTCCGCCGACGCTTTAGCGATGGCGACTATCGCCTCCTGGTCTTCCAAGGTGCCGCTGGCCAGCGTTACCTCCCACTGCTCCAGCGCCGCGTTTTGCGGCTTTTAAGTGGCTCGGTTTATCTGATCTTGTCCATGCAATGTGCGTGAATGGGGGAATTGCGCCACACAATTAAGGACATGTATCTGCGTATAATGATGGGTGAATGCGGTGTAGGTGGTGAAGATTGGAGAAAGTAAGTGTTTGGATGCGTCTTATGCAGTATGAGACGCCTATTTAGGCGGAGGGTCTCTTGTCTGGCTGAAAAATGGGTTGAGAGGAGGTAGAAATTAGAGTCAGTGTGCCCCGCTCGGTTGGTGCAATGTCGAGCTGCGGCATCTGCCCTAATGTTGCCATCGAGACTTGCATGTCCTGGGACCCAGGCGATGACGTGACATACTGGAGATGGCCACCCAATATGCGGAGAGCCGTGTGCGGGACACGATCAGTCGTATAGGCTCTACAGGCGGCTTGGGAGTCGGTACAAATGTGAGTGCCAGGTTTTGGGTGTCGCTCATTTTGATGGTGATGGCCATTGCAATAGCTTCTGCGGCGGCCGGATCCCGTGCCGTGAAGGACGCTCCAAGAAACGGGGTGTCGGCGTGATTGGCAGCAGCGCAAGCATATATCTGGGGCTGTGCATAGGAAGCCACATCCACATAATAGCCGAGGTGTCTTGGCCGTATTGCCTACAAAGGCTGCGAAGATGGGCCTGACGGCACGCGGCCTGTGATCGTGGTTTATATGGCGAGGGATAGAGTCCATGTAAAGGCGTGAGCGGACAAAATTTCGAAGAACTCTGGTCAGGGCCATGGTCCTGGTAGCTTGCGGGCCACCTATCCATGAAAGGATGACCCTACCCGCCGAGGTGGTGAGGAGACGAGTGTGTTGGGAGTTCAGAACAGCCTCCTGGATTTCCGCAGACATGTTGTGAATCCCAAGTGCAAGCAGTCGGGTGGTGGATGTACACATAGGAAGGCCCAGAGTTGTTTTAAAGAGGGTATGGATAAGGATAGCGATCGTGCTCTCGGCGGTGCGATCAATATTGTGTTATGGGAAACCATGCTGGATTCGACTCATGGCCAGGGCCATGACGAGGCGGATGGTGTCATCTCCGCGCATGCCCTTGCGATGTCCAGCGATACGTCGTACCATTCATGTGATATTGAGCCCAGACGTCCGTAGAGTGGCAATGGTGTGCGTGGGCTTGCAGTCATGCTGGAACCAAAGGCCAAGCACTTTTATGTTAATGTTAATGTTAACTATTAATGTTAGCCTCCTTAATTAATATGCGGCGTGTAGTCGACCGTAATACCGAAAACATAATTTATAGTTTCGAAAACGCTGTTACCCGCGGTGCTGTGTCCCAACAAATTTTGGCTATTTTGACGAGTTACCTGCACTGGAGAGGTTGCTTTGCCTGCAAGCTTCTCGAAAGCGCATGTATTTTTGCGCGAGGTAGACAAAATTTGTCGGGCCACTGCGTCAAGTGTAACCTCGTTTTGAAAATTCTAAAAATATATGAATATTACTTGCGGTGGGCTATATGCCTCTAGTAATTAGGATGCCTTAAAGTACTAGTTATAAAGGTAACTATTCAATATTTCTTAACTAGCCTGCTAGTTAGCACCTCTTAGCTGTTTTGTGATGTACTACGCCGCTGACAATGCTATCCCGAAAAAAGCGCTCTATTAACTCAAAATACCTATTTTTAAAAATTGTGTAAAAACCTTAAGTGAAACACCTTGTACGTGATGAAAAACAGAGGAGATATTATTGTTCCTTCAGGGACGCCAAAATGCTGACCTGAATCCTGAATGGAGATCGACCCGTACACAAGGACCGGCCTCTGACAAATCAGGTGTAATGTGATAACTTTCCTCTGATTTTGTATTGACTGGCTATGTTTCATTGGTGTAATTCGTATCGTAAACTAACAAAAGAGTGGTTTGTTATGTCATACGTTCGTGCCCTTTGCAAAATAAATCGCTGAGCTTTTCGACGTTGAGAAATTTTAACTATTTCTAAATGAATGTTTTCCCATGGCCACAGGGGTCGAAGTAATGTGGAATGAAGTGAATTCACAAAAAACGTAACTAATAAATGATGCAAGTTGTAGAATGATATAAAAATGACAATAATATGTACAAACTAGTACTGAAAAACAAACAAAAAAATGTATCAGCACGAATGGCAAAGTTTACAAGAATAATCTACTATAACAACACCTTTATTTGAAAACAAAAGAACAAAATATAAAGAATCCAACAACAAAGTGCAGAGGCATCGAAACAAAAACACACATATTCCTAGCAGAAAATACTGGGAGTGGTCATTCATGGATTAACTCCGGTAACTACCAATCGTTTTATGTTCGTGGTGTCAGTAACCAAAAAATGTTCGTCTCAAAGGGATCTATTTTGATATATTTCTGTGACCAGCACATGAGGAGCTTCATTATAACGCTGAACTGAAGCAGCCTTTCAAATGCTCACGAAGGAAAATTGTTCGGAACAGATAGAAATAACGCAATTTAAGAATGCTTTGCAGCTCTACTCGAGAATCGTTTACACTGGAGATAAAGTAAAAGTATTCTTGCAATAAACGAAGCAAACATGTGCTAGGGTGAATACCAACAAGCATTTCTGCGCAGTTTCACGGAATACAGATCGTTTACAAGATCGAGTGGCGAGTTTCTTCCCAAACAATGGTGGATATCAGCAAGAGGCCTGCGCGAACATCATTCCACGATAAGGAATGCGCCGTGCGCTCTGTTGGCTCAGCAGCGCGAAGCAAGCTATGTGATTGTTGCTCAACAATACACTGTTTCCATCTATTACAATCCATACGAATTCTAGGAATCTAACACGCGGTGTGCAATAGTGTTGTGTTGTGTTTTATGGCCATCATGCGCCAAACGCAATGTATAGAAAATTTTCTTCTGCAGGATTTTATATATAAAAAATGAAACGGCAGTGTAAAGCACCTAAAATGTTATTTCATACCACTTAGTGAAGGTAAAGGGCAGAAAATGTTTTGAAATGGCCAATGGTAAAAGCTTCAAAGAGGGTCAGATAACCTCAGTGGCCATCCTTTGCAGAGGAAGGATGTCGAGGCCCCCAATCAATGAAATACACACCTCAGCCTTCTTCTCAGGAATGCGAAAGCGGCTGTGGTGTGTCAAAGAAAAGTGAGGCATTCACAGTTCATTAAGGCAACCACCCTCTCCTAAAACGTTAAAAACATAAGAAATGTCAACAATTGCATTATCACTCAAAAGTAGCGTTGGGTGAAATGGAATGCATTGAATATAAAATTGACTAAAATGCTTGTTTCTTAGTTTTTCTAGGTTTAAACATGCAAATAAGATATAGTTCGGTGTTAGCGAATTTTTCCCAAACAGGTTTGTCTTCTTTTGTAAGTAAGTAGTTTTGTGTCAGGTGTATGTGCCCTATGCGAAGGCTAAATAAGTTTACTTCAGTGAAACGTTTCTGGTATCTGCATGACTTTCATTCCCCAAAGGTGGGCTTTACGAAGTGTGGTTTGATGTTCGGTTCATTTGACCACTTTCAGCCATTTGTTTTTTGTTAATTTGTTATGAATCAACTTTAAAAGGTCTGTTCACATTTTGGATTTCACCATCTTGAGCTCTTACTGTGTCTGAGTCTGGCCTGTCGTTACCCTCTATGCCGACCTGGCTCGGGACCCAGCAGTACCTTATCATATGTCCTTGTGACTTTTTTTGGTGTTGTGTATGATGCTGCCTTCTAAGGGTACAACTGCCTTTATTGACTGCAAGGAGCAAAGCTTCCATTAAGTTTGCGGACTTGTTCCTACATTTGTTTGATGTAAATGAACTGTTTATGGACGACACATAGTTTTTAATAATAATAATAATAATAATAATAATAATAATAATAATAATAATAATAATAATAATAATAATAATAATAATAATAATAATAATAATAATAATAATAATAATAATAGTAGTAGTAGTAGTAGTAGTATTTATTCTTTTAAGGGAAACGAAATGGCGCAGTATCTGTTTCATATATCGTTGGACACCTGAACCGCGCCGTAAAGAAAGGGATAAAGGAGGGAGTGAAAGAAGAAAGGAAGAAAGAGGTGCCATAGTGGAGGGCTCCGGAATAATTTCGACCACCTGGGGATCTTTGACGTGCACTGACATCGCACACCACACGGGCGCCTTAGCGTTTTTCCTCCATAAAAGCGTAGCCGCCGCGGTCGGGTTGGAACTCGGGAACTCCGGATTCGAACCCGGCCGCGTCACTGCGCTTTTATGAAGGCACAACGCTAAGGCTCCCGTGTTTTTCTATGAAGTTTCTTCAGCATTGCGACGGATATGTCTTGCTTTTTCGCGCGCCTTTTTAAAGATTATAAGGTTCTCGGCTGTTGGATACCTGCGCAAAATTTCCCATGCTTTATTTCATTTCTTTTTTGTTTCTCTGCAAACTTGGTTATACAAAACCTTGTTTTTGGCGTATTACTCGTTACGACTGCAGAACGGTTAGACGTGCAGCCGCAATTATACATGTTGTAAAAATTTCATTTATTTTGCCAATGCTAAGATCATCCGAAAATATTTTCTCAAGACAGGCCTTTTCTTGAAATAGTGGCCAGTCTGCTAACTGCAGCTTCCAACGGCGTGGTTTAGTTAGAATGCTGAGTGGTGGTGATGAAAAGTTAATTACTGCTGGAAAGTGATCACTTCCGTACGGGTTATCAAAAACATCCTACTTAAAATAGGCAAAAACGGATGGAGAGCTAAAAGACAAGTCGATGCAACTCATCTTACCTGAGGATGAAGAGCAATATGTGGGTTTGCCTGTACTGACCAAGCAGACGTTGTTGCACCGAATAAAATCTAAAACCCGACCTCTAGTGTATGTCTGTTCACTCCCCCAAAACGAGAAATGTGCATTCAAATCCCCGATTACGAGATATGGCTCTGGTAGCTGCCTAATATTTAAGCTCTTCTAGATCTTGTAGTGTTACAGTGAGATGTCGTCGAAGATATATAGAGCATACGGCAATTGTTTTAAAGCTTAGGACGATGACTGCAACGGCTTCGTAATACATACATCTGGATCTTTATTTCATGGCTTGCAACACCGCTCTGGACTACAACAGCAACACCTCCAGAAAACCTATTTGCCTGCTCACGGTCGCGCGAAAGATTTTATACTTTTTAAAAATATTTTTATTAGAAGGTCCCCAGTTGGTCTCCTGCAGATACAGTGCTACAGGAGATAGAGAATTTGATATCTGTTGCATCACTATAGTTATTTAGAATTCCATGGCAGTTCCGGTGGATAAGGAACGCCATGATGATTTTTGGAGGGGGGGGGGAGGAATGTATAAACACCTTAGGTCCCTCCTTGCTGAGTGCCTGTTATTAAGGCTTTTTCTTTTTTGCAATGAAGAGAGTTCCGCCTCCGCAGCGGCGGAGGTGAGCTCTGACTTGTGTCCATCGCCTCAATGGAGGCGTTAGAGTTCCGCGAGGAATCCGCAGGCAGGGAGGTTGTGGGCCTTTCCCGAACGGGGGAAGCCTTGCGGGCTGCCGACTTGGTGGCCGGCGGGCCCTTTTTCGGGGGTGGCATAGCAGCTCTCGCTGCATCTGCCGGAGGCGCGGATGGTGCCGCCTCAGCCTCACTATATGTGAGCTGGGCAGGTGCCTGAGACCGGTGTGATGCATCGCTCCCGTGCACCACATCGGAGAAGTTTGTGTGCGGTGTGAAGGAGAAAGTGCCTTGCGACATTGCATAACGCTTTCTTGCCTCTTTAAAAGTGGTATTGTCTTTTGTGTTTATCGTAATTATTTCCTTTCCTTTCTTCCAGGCAGGACAAGACATCGAATAAGCAGCGTGGTCGCCTTCGCAGTTTGCACAGCATGCCGCGGCATAGCAATGGCCTGATTGGTGGTCATTTGATCCACATTTAGCGAAGGCGTTACGGCCGCGGCAACTTTGTGAGCCGTGACCTATCTTCTGACATATGAAACAGCGTCTAGGGTTGGGTATATATGGGCGGAGATTTTTGCATAGCCTACCTTAATGGTTTCGGGTAGAGTGCAAGAGGCAAACGTCAGGACCAGGTGTTTTGTTGGAATTTCTTTGTTGTCTTTGCGGATTGTAATTCTATGGAAGTTGGTTACATTTTGAGGAGTCAGTCCTTCAAGCACCTCTTCCTCTGTTAGGTGTAGAAAGTCATTGTCTGAGATGACACCAGGTACTGTGTTCAATTATCTGTGTGGTGTGACAGATATAACGTCTTTAGTTCTTCAATAAAAACCAGTTGGTAGTCAGCGCTTGTTTGTGTCAGTCTTTCGTCCCGTGTTATATTATTGTGGCGCTGTGAGCAAAAATGATGAAGACTCAATGACTCGACAGCGGCATAGCAACAAGCATCCTCGGAGGTTGCTGAGAACAATGCCTTCCACACTCGGCTGCGCAAAATTAAAAGGTGACAACAAACTTTCGAGATACGGCGAGCAAAGTTACCGCAGCAATATGAAACAATGCAGAACCAGCTCTGTCTTGAAGTGATCAATCGACATAAATGTGGTCGCGTCGTGGATCGCATACAGAGCGACAAATATGCGATCCAGCAGCTTTGAACTTTGAACAAACAAAAAAAAAGCTTTGCGTAATTACCCCTCTCTTAAAGCGGCATTGACCCGATGCTTTATGGCGAAAACAAATGTGAGGCAAAAATGAACAGCTAGTGTCCAAGAACAGTAAATGAAAAAGCCATCACTGTGTCGTGCGTGATAAGGTTTTAGTCATAAAACGTGTACAACTTCTCGACGTGCTCAGCGCTGCTGAGACGCTGTGACACCGTGGGGGCTACTTCATAGTCGACGAAATATTTTGTGCTGGCCAAAGTAGAAGCGCAAGAGCTTTTCACTCAATCCGCGGCACAAACGGTGGTTCGCACCTATGCATGGTCACCGGGCTTGCATGCCGCATGTCTCCGGCGCCCATTATAGCGCCGGGCGTCGGTGCGCTATTGGTTTGATAGCGCAGGCTGGCCATGTGTCGTGCTCCTTCCGCGCGGTGTAGATAGGAGATGACGTTGATGTTATCTTTTTCGGTGATGTTAGGCAGCATAGCGTCGCGCGCGGTCATAGGCTCCCTGTCATGGACGACCCTACAAGACGTCATTTGGGTGGTCTCTTGGACGGTAGTGTTACTATTATTATTATTTATTATTTATTGTCATTCCTGGTGCTTCTTCAATACATAAAGCTAAGCGGATCCATAGCCAAAGGCTAGTTACGGATTCATACACATGAATATGAAAGAGTGGGGCGGTAAAGTGCACGCACGAACACAAGACCACACACCACAAATGAAAAGCAAATCAATTCACATCTGATCTAACTAATCATAAAAGTAACCCCGCCACTTGTTCACAGCAACATTACACAATTAACACTGTAATGCAGGCAAACGGATACATGATTATAAGGTAAATAAATATGCACTTCACATGCCACCAATAAAATGCACTGTATAATCAACATTGCACAAACGTTAGCCAATACGTTTAAAGCACATAACCTATGAATAAATGTAATTTACTTATTGGTTGCATAATAACGGCATGGTTAAATAACCAGCGCCAAAAAATATTTTTCCAGTGCTATTGTATTCGAACTATAGAAAGCAGGAAGAATGCCTCGGGGGAGATCATTCCAAGTTTTCGCACATGTGTACCTCAGGCGCAGGTAACCAAAGATGTTATGAGAGCGAGGTATCGAAAATTTGCCTTCGGAGGCTGCGCGTGAATTTCTATGAGATGAAGAAAATGTTGGCGGAAAGGGACTCTGGTTGTGTATTATCCTGCATACCAGTAAAGTGGTGCGGTAATCACGAAGTTTAAGTAAGGACTTTATTTTGGATGGAGTCCATAAACAGCGGTCCCGACGGGGTGACTGGTGCTGTCGAGTTAACAAACCGTAAAGCTATCTTCTGTAATATTATGCAAGGTTCATGTTAAGTACGATATGCAAATCCCCAAGCCTCAATGCAGTATGCGATATGCGACTGAAAGATGCAAAAATAAATGGTCCCTAAAGTTGCCTTATCAAAATGATTTCATGCTTTTGACAGAACGTAGCACGAATATGACAGCTTTTTACGGAGGTTATCTAAACACGGTTTCCAGTTTAATTCACAGTCAAGTGTAATGCCCAGGTAAGGAGCGAAGACGAAGTAGGGTAGGAGGCCGTTAGTGTGCGGATGCTTAAGCAGTCGTCCTCCGGTGATTTATTTGATTGTAGCCCATGACGGCTTACGTCAGTTCAGCTGTGAACGCTGCTCCTCCGTCCGTTATGAACACTGCGGGGCTGCCGTGTTGGAGCCGTACGCTTTTCGCGAAAAATTTGGCGACAAGCTCTTCGTCCTCGGCGTAGTGTGTCAGGTAATCTATGGCTACGACGGTCCACTTGTTTCCAGATGTTGACTTCGGGAATGCGCCCAGGTCATTCTGCTGGATGGGATTTGGCGGGAGATTAAAAAGGTACGGGAATCCTGCTGGCCGCGTGTGGGTCTCTTTCCTCGCTGTCAATTTCGGCAAGTTTTCACATAACGCGCGACATCAGCAGATAGTAGTGGCCAGTAATGCTTGTCTTGAATGCAACAGGGCCTGCGCGAAATCCCGAGATGGCAGCTTTTGGCTCCCTCTGAGAAGCCAGCAGAATGTCTAATCGTAAACTGTTAGGAACAATGACGATGTACGTGGTCTTGTTGACGCGAAGTTCATCTCACGAGGACGCAATTTAGCAGTGAGGAAGTAGACACACCACGCTTGCACACTCCTGAGCGTGACGAAGGCTTGCCTTCCAGGTATCAGAGGAGACGCTGCAGTTCTGGGTCCGACAGTTGGTGCTGCACGAAGTCGCTGATGCTTATGGCCCCCAAAAAGGTGTCCTCAACGTCACTTTCCAGCTGTTTGGCGACCGGAGCTAGAGACAGGCAATCCGCATCGGTGTGATTGCGCCCAGATTTGTAGACGACGGAGATGCCGAATTCTTGAGGCGCAGGCTCCATCGAGAGAAGCATATTAGCAAAGCAGTAACGTGTAGGCTGATCACTGACTACCTTGAATGGTCGCCCCTACAGGTAGCTCCGGAACTTATAGACGCATCCCACATGCCCGCGAGGCACTCCTCGATCGTCAAATAATTAACCTCGGCTTCCGACAGAGAGCGGCTAACGTAAGCGCTTATTCACGACTGTGACTGTTTTTGAGCGAGGACGGTTTTTTCGAGACGAGGACGAGCCCACGCTGCTTGCGTCCGGATGAATTTCAGTGTGCGAATTTTCACCAAAGTACACGAGGAGCGGAGGGGAATGTAAACGACGCTAAAGTTCCTTGAAGGCGTCCATGTGCGGCACTTTCCACTTCAATTGCTCGTCTGCCTTTTTAAATTGGATGATATGTTCGGCGATGGGCGAAAAATTCTCGATAAATCGTCTGTATATGCGCAGAGTGCTAGGAATCTGTGTGTAGCTGTCTTATAGGCCGGCGGTGGAAACTGTGAGAGCAGCTGTTTTCGGCGGGTCTGGGCATACACCGTCTTTGCTTAAGATGTGACCTAGAAAGAGCAGCTCTTCATAGGCAAAAGTCCCTCTTCTGTGATTTCAAGGTTACACCGGACTACTTGTTGCCTCCAGTACTATTCAAAATCTTTTTAAGTGGCCATTATCGTTCGAGGCAAATAAACGAAATCATCTAAATATGCTAGACAAATTTGACACTTCAATCATGCCAGCTCAGCATCCATTACTCGCTGAAACACAGCTGCTACCGAACAGCGACGTGTTAAATATAAACCAGACTGCTTTCCTTCGAGCTGCTTTGAGCTTAGTTATATCTCAATTATTATAAGAGGACAAACGACTTTAGAATATTCGAGACCATATCTTACGAACATGTTGTAAGCTAACAGATTAGTTAGTGAGGAGCGGCTAGTCGCAGGCGCCGTCTAACATAAGAGTCGTCTTATAGCTGGAGCGTTAATCCCATATATGTGTGCATTCGTTTTCACGTCGTGGGCTATTAGTTGCCGGAGATAATTATATTCAGTGAATACAGTAATGGGCTTGTCATTAATATGCGTGGAAATTCCGATCTATGGTTCCTTATTGTTATTCTGATATAAGCTGTAATTTTCATGCTGGCACACATTCTCGTGTTTGCTTAAATGCACATACTGCTGCAATCTTTTGAGCTTCGCGCTTTGACTCTCATTTACACATGAGGAATTCAAAAATAGCGGTTTCATTTTCTCCAAAACTATATTTATTAAAGCTCAATATCAGCCCCACTCGTTGACTGCGCACTAATATGATGCCCAATCAACCGTTCGTTACGCATTATAAGGACACAATCAGGTATCACATATGAACTTTCCGCCAACTCCTTTGAGGGCTTGCTCGCATAAATCGTACGAATGCTGGTGGAGCTTTGATTAAACCAGAGAAGAATACATTAAATTTTAACCGCCTGGTTCACGTACTACAATTAGGCTTTATTTAAGGCCCTCAGAACAACTTTGAAGTGCAAACACCTGGTACGGATGAGCGGTTTCAAAGTGATATCTATGCGAACCGTGCAAGTGGACATCCTTCTCGCTACGCTGATACCATGCTGCCTTCTAGAGAAATCACTGCTAACTTCAGATGAAGAATATCATTACAGCATTGTATTTTCCACGCCTGATTGTCCCACTCTCTGGGATGAACAGCATCAATTCCATGTCGTGTATTTAAACTATGCATTATAGAATATCGGCGTTTTAGCGTTAGATGAAATGCAATTATATCGAGCTGACTAAAAAATGGGTTTCTGAGTAATAAAAATGGCGCAGTAGTTGTCTCACATATCTACATGGACACCGGAACTGCTCCGTAAGGTAAGGGAGGAAGGTGGGAGTGAAAGAACGAAGGGATAACGAAGAAGGGAGTGGAAGAAGAAAGACAGCCGTAGTGGATTGTAAAAAAAACCTTTTTTCTAGCACGCGTGTTTGCAATTCATGTTATCTCTTTGTACCGTGGCCAGTTTTAAAAAAGAATGCATTTTTTTTCTTATTGCAGTGATTGATGAGCAGCAAAATGTCATTTTAGAATTCCTAGTACATACTCATGGTGCTTGTGTATTTGTATGCACCTAATTTATACACGACGAAAGGCAGGCACTTTTTTTTTTCAATTTCAATTCTCCAAATAAAAAACAGCATTCCACCGCGATGATATATTGCGACGATTATGCTCTAGTAAGCACTTTCAAAGGGTATTTACGGGCTCAAAGCAGTGGAGTGGAAAGAAAAGTTACCGAAGGTTTGCGAGAGATGGGCTTCTTCCCAAAGCTGGTCTGCGTTTTGTGCATCGTGTCGACACATGGTGAGCGCCTTTTGTTATGGATATTGTACCAATTTATTGAAATCCTTTGTACGCGACAGGTATATATTATACTCTTTTAATATGGTCGGAGGAAATCATTGGCAGATTCACGCTGGCTGCCTGTCTTTTCTCGCTAACAAAATCCGCCGCTGCCAGCCCAGAAAAATCTTGGCACCATTGTGGGCACTCAATATATCACCAAATCAAAAAGCAGACTGTAAGAACTAGTCTGTTAACCTCTAGTCGAACAAAACGGGCAAATAAATGTCCGTTGTTCTGGGACGCGAAGGGGTACAGCGCTCCCGAAATCTGACCCTGTCTTGACACTAGGTGTCACATGCTGCCGTTCACGAACGCGGAAATGGAAAGATGTTCATGCCGCCTGCAAGCGGCCATTAGTGGAGGAGCGGGGCGGATTCATCGAGTCCTTCTTTGAAGCTAATTTCAAAGTTTCTTCCCAGCAGCGGAGGGACGGTCCACAACATAGGCTATGTTGCATCCGTCGCTTTTTGAATGAGCAGCAGACTGGACAGAGAAAAGAAATGCTTTTGTGTCTTTGGGTTTCTGCACCACTGCATGCCGCCTTCTTTCTCTAGGAATTGAAGGTCGTGCAGGTCGTTCCTTTACGAAGCTGCAAAGTTCTTTGCCTGGTTAAGTATAATAGCCAGATTTTCGAGAATATAATCAATAAACTGCTTGTGATATCAAAGCTACCCTACTTGCCGAGCCAGCACAGGACCATGCAAACAGATTCATTCATTCATGCTAAGGATACAACCTCAAGATATAAACTTTGAAAGCAATGTCCGGTCTAGGAAATCTTGCTTGCCGTCGTCGAATTGAGTGGTTTAACATGATTTGAATCCGTATTATGCCCTACATAAACCCACCGCATGCATTTCTCCCCTCTTGTTCGTCCACGTTGTTCGTCCATGTACTGATAGTACAACGCATGCTGCATCATCCTTTCCTCGCTCAGCCATGGTCTGGAACAGCTTTCCTCACAGTCACTGCATCTTCGGCCCATCCACATTTTAGAACTGCATAACTGCGTTCTTTAGCCGGTAATATTTGTGTACATACGTTTGTACCTTTGTCCATCCCTTATGTCATACACCCAAATTGGAGGTTTTAATCTGAAATTTGAAAAATTACTTTTCAAATTGAAAAGTACACGTCAGTTGAATTTAAAGTTAAAACAATTAAATAGCTGATTGCGTAAAGTCGTTTTCATTTGATTTTTATTTAGTATATTCTGCAAGTTAATGAAAATAAGAAGTTGCCTGCCTTAGACAGTGTGACGGTGTACAAATTTCTGAGCCCAAAATCAAGACATTCTTGAAAGCTAGCCCGCGCGAGAAAGTTCGACGGTCTTTGCGCACAAAACGGAAGGGGCGCAGATCAGGGGCGCAGGAAATTTAATCTCAGAGCAACATCCGCTGTATACGTGATTCAGACCTATGGCTACTATATATAGCGAACATCTGCATTATTTGACGTCAGCATGTTGGTTCTTATCACCCGTGAATATTAGGAACTATACCCATGCAGCTAATGATTTTTCCCACCATGCGACCAATGAAATGAAAATGGCCAGGCTTAACTTGGTTAACCCAAGAATGCGTTGCATATCTCGATGGAGTTCCGTGCTGCTCCGTTGACTCGATAGGCTATTGACTCGATCGCCATTAAAACTGCCCGTGTAGCAGCGCTCGATCGCCTTTGAGTCGATAGACTATCGGTTCGAGGGCCCTCGAAATGCCCGTGTGCCAGGGGTATAAGACTGTCCCGGCGAAGGAGCGCAGCTCTTTTATACATATGCCGTGACGTCAATCACAGCGCAGCGCCCCTAGCGGGAGGAGCAGGAGTCAGGTGGTGGCTGCGGCCGCGCGCGACCGCGCCAATTGGGGCCCAGCTTTTCCTCCGTGACGTCACGCGCCGGCGCAGCGCCCCTAGCGGGAAGAGCGGGAGTCAGGTGGTGGCTGCGGCCGCGCGCGACCGCGCGAGTTGGGGCCCTGCTTTTCCTCCGGCTGTCGTGACGTCACGTCACGTGGTTTGGTGGCTGCCCGGCCGCGCCCAAGGGCTGAACTGAGTGATTGCAATATGCAACACATAAAAGTACATGCCGCGGCACATTAGGCCACATAACGGAATTCGGGTATAGCAGGCGCATCAGTACCTGAACGGCGTTCAATGCGTTTGAACTAAACTTGCAGCGCGCCTCATGCGCTCACTTTCAGTGGGTTTACACCCCATCTTGAGTTTTTAACTGTCCCTGCCCCTGTCTCCTAGTGCGGAGAATCTGGGCACGTCTCCTAACTGAGGGTGGCCAAGTGATATAGGTGGGCGTTGAAAGACACAGTTCCGACCTGTGGTCGTTATTAACGCGGTAGCGATAAGGGTCTCATGTAGTAGAAAAGCTAGTGTCTTCGACGGCGTTGTTGGCCGCCGGCGAAACCTTCACGAAACATCCCCAAAAAGCCAACTTGGTGAGGTACTAGGTTAGGAGAAGTTCCTCGGGCAGAGCAAACTCTTTGATAAGCCAAATCGATGGCGGCACGTGCAGTTGCAGGTGAGCGGCGTATTGCTTAACGGTGCACTCTTGCGCCAGGAGTGCTATGAAGACTCCTACGGGTCTATGAACGTAAACTGTAGAGTTACCAATTCCGCACAGATAGGTGTTAACCCATCAACGCCACCATGTCAGAGCATTAATGCGGAGCTTACATTTTCCCACAGATTTTTTTTTTCCGGGTCGGCTTGTATGAGCTGACAGGGAGAAGAGAAGCATCACATTTATTCCCCGATACGTGCAGTACTTATGAAGCTAACTTCAACATTTTTGAGATGCGGTGAGGAGTGATCGAATACCGACCACTTATACGCTTTTTCACCTTAGTAAATACCGTGATTTGAAGAGAAGAGAACACTGGACCAAAATATAGATAAGAGGAAATTTGGGAACCTGCTTAGTTGCTTCATAAGGGGTGGCTACGGGCGAGTTGTATTTATGCTTTTGAAGCACTCCTACAGTGAACCCCGGCCCACGGAGCGTAAACCATAGATATAGAAGTAGGGAAGCGGGCCCTGGAAGCGGTTAACTTTCCTCCACTCCTGTGGAATATGTCATGACTCAAGTAAGAGCCTGTTGTGTGAGGGCGGCTCGTTCTAGAGCACAGACGTTCTGTCAATGTCAACTCTATGGTCACATGCCTCGCAGCGTTCGGTCACCTCGCTCCGGTTCCTGCTCATTTGTCTAAGAAAAGCTTTGTGGTGCTTCATGCCTTTAGAGAAATCCTTGGTGTAGCGGCACTATCATCATCAGCAGTGCTGCGTCGCCTCGGCTCATAACATGCGCTCGCGCTAACTACGTGGGGCCACGTGCGGAGTAGAAAAAAGACAGTTGATTCTTGGTTTCTGGCCTGTTCGCTTCGTCCGCGTCGCGCTCCGTTAATTCGTAGGGGACTAAGTCTCTGTCGCTCTACAGTTTGGTGAGACGGACGTGAAGGACGCGAATGACGCTGCCACGGTTGCGGCGCCCAGACGCCAGGTACCGGCTCATACACCGGCTGCGGAGGACATCGCCAGTGTCCATGTTCAGCTGCCGTAATTTTGGCCTTAGAATCCTGTAGTATGGTTCGCGCAAGTAGAGGCCCTGTTGGATCTTCGGCGCATCACTTCACAGCGCGTAAAGTGTCTCCACGTCGTGTCGACTCTCTCCTCCGAGGTAATGGACGAGTTCTACGACGTTTTCAAGATGCCCGACCCTTCCTCCCCGTATGATCACTTCCTGGCCCCGAAGACCATCTCGAAGCGCAGCCACCTGCAGCAGTTGCTCAACACTGAGGACCTTGGCAACTGTCGACCAGCCCAGCTCCTTCATTGCATGCGACAGCTGCTTGGCGACCGCCCACAGGACTTCAACAGCCTGCTACTCCGTGAGCTGTTCCTTCGGCGCTTGCCTCAAAACCTCGTGCGGGTCCTGGCTGCAGCTAGTGATGTTTGCTTGGATAAGCTCACGGAGTTGGCTTACCGTATATCGGACTTCTCTGGCCCGCGTTCTGTGGCGGCAATTCCTTCCGCCGCATCGTCCACTTTCGTCGACCGGCAGTCACGCCTCGAGGCTAAAATCGTCCACCTCACGAGCACCATTGCCGCATTACAAGCGTCGATTCCTCATCGCTACCAGCGTTCGTCTCACCAACGGTTACGCAATCGTTCCAGTTTCAGCCATCGATTGAGCCCTGCCTGTGACCGGTTCTGCCGATACCACTACATGTTCGGTGCCGCTGCCCGCCAGTGCCGGCAGCCTTGCCTATGGTCGGAAAACGCGCCGGCGGGTCACTGATGGCGGCTGGTGACTGTGGCTCTTCATCCAACCGCCTACTATACGTCCCCGACAGGATCTCGGGATGCCGTCTCCTTGTTGGCACCGTTGCACAGGTTAGCGTCATGCCTGCCACCCGCCTCGATCGGCAACGCGCTGTGCAAGGAGCGCCTTTGCAGGCGGTCAACACCTCCCAGATCGCTACCTACAGACAGTGCTCAGTAAAATGCAATTTGGGCTTACGCCGCACAATCCTACAGATTTTCGTTATCGTGGACGTGCGGTTTGCTATCTACGGAGCGGAATTTCTCGCCACTTTTGGCCTGGCTGTCGACCTTCGATCTCATCAACTGGTGGGCCACAGGACTCACTTGTCTGTGAACGGCGTCCTCGCCCCGGTGGCCACCCCCATCCTCCAAGCCACTCCGCAGCTGTCGTCGTCCGCCTTTGCTGCGGTTCTGGTCGATTTTCCTGCCATCACTTGGCCCAGCAACCTTGAACTTCCCGTCCGTCACACCGTCACGCACCGCATAACCACTACGGGCCCACCAGGGTACTGCCGACCACGCCGCTTTGCTGGCGAACGCCTCGTCATTGCCAGCCGAAAATTCGACCATGTGGTGTAAATGGCCATCATTCGGCCGTCGTCCAGCAGTTGGTCTTCGACGCTGCATATGGTGCCGAAACGTGACCCCGGGGATTGGCACCCCTGCGGCGACTATCGTGCCCTGAACGCTCGCACTGTCCCTGATCGATATCCTCTCCCTCATATTCATGACTTTGCGGCCGACATGCATGGCATGACCATATTTTCCAAGATTTACCTGGTGAAGGCCTACAATCAAATTCCGGTGGAGCCTGCTGACATCCCTAAGACTGCAATTGTAACAACTCCTGGCCTCTTCGAGTACGTCGGTATGCCCTTTAGTCTGCGAAACGCTGGTCAGACATTCCAACGCTTAATCAACGAGGTCACTCGTGGCCTGCGTTTTGTGTTCGCATATCTCTATGATCTGCTAGTTGTCAGTTCCTCGTAAGAAGAACGTGCTGAATATCTGCGCCTGCTCTTTTCACGGTTCGAAAAGCATGGTCTCGTCATCAATCCGGCCAAGTGCGTTTCCAGCATCGAGGCCATCGAGTTCCATGGCCATCATGTCACAGCGCAAGGAATTCACCCTTATGAGAGCAAGGTGCGCGTCATCTCGCATTCCCTCGCCCCAAGTCGCTTTGCAAGCTTCGCGAGTTCCTCGGCCTCCTGAACTTCCACCGACGTTTCTTGCCCGGCAT
Source organism: Amblyomma americanum (assembly GCA_030143305.2). Taxonomy (NCBI): domain Eukaryota; kingdom Metazoa; phylum Arthropoda; class Arachnida; order Ixodida; family Ixodidae; genus Amblyomma; species Amblyomma americanum. The sequence goes on from JARKHS020030946.1 coordinate 109,317, forward strand.
TGCCCGCATTACCCTGCCTCTCACCGATCTCTTAAATTCCCCTTATGATCCTCACACTCCTCTCGAGTGGACATCAGCTGCCGAAACCGCCTTCCAAGCCGCCAAGAACACCCTTGCCGACGCTACTCTGCTCATGCACCCGCTGGTTGATGCCCCATTGCGTCTCATCACCGACGCCTCTGGAGCAGCTGTAGGCGCTGTCTTGCAACAGCTTCAGGACGAATGCTGGTGCCCGCTGGGTTTCTTCTCACAGAAGCTCAAGCCCGCAGAAACGCGCTACAGTACTTTCGGTCGTGAGTTGCAAGCTGTCTCTGTCGCCATTCGACACTTTCGTCACATTTTGGAAGGAGCCGTTTTTTATGTGCTCACGGACCACACGCCCTTAACTTTTGCATTTCGTGTGAATCAAAGCTCATACACTGCACGAGAGATACGGCACCTGAGTTTTATTTCCGAATTTACTGCGAATGTAAGACACATCGAAGGACCCGTGAACCGTGCCGCCGATGCGCTCTTCCATGTCGCTGCTCTTGCATCAGGCGCGCTTGACTTCGCACCTCTGGCTGCCTCACAGGCGTTAGACAGTGAGCTTCAAGCCCTCCAAGCCAACCCTGCCTCTCTGATCCTGTCGCCAATGTCGCTGCCGTTCTGCTCGGACACTATCGTGTGCGACGTTTTCAGTGGTTCTCCACGGCCTTTTGTACCCACTGCGTTCCGCCGCCTAGTTTTCGAAGAGCTGCACAAAGCTAGCCATCCCTTCATTCGTGCTACGCAGACGCTCGCGACGTCTAGGTTCGTCTGGCCTAACGTCAACCGAGATGTGCGTCGCTGGGCTCGTGAGTGCTTGCAATGCCAGCGTGCAAAAACAACGCGCTACACGCGATCACCTCACCACCCTTTCCGGCCCTCCGATTGTCGCTTAGACCATGACCACGTCGACATTGTTGGCCCTCTTCCTCCATTACGAAGTTTCCAATACATCTTTACGTGTGTTGACCGCTACTCACGGTGGACCGAAGCCTTTCCGCCTCCCGACATCATGGCCTGTACGGTGGCGTTCACTTTTGTCGGTGGATGTATTTCCCGTTTTGGCTGCCCCAAGGTAGTGACAGCGGATCGTGGCCGCCAGTTTGAGTGCGCCTTATTTCGCGCCCTGACATCTCTGATCGGCGTGTGCGCCATGTTCGCACCATCGCGTATCATCCCTCCGCGAACGGCATGGTTCGACGCTTGCACCGACAGCTGAAGGCTGCCTTTGTTGCACGCGAAGCTCGCGCCTCTTGGCCCGATTCCCTTCCTTTGGTGCTCCTCGGACTTCTATCAGCCTTTAACGAAGAACTTCAGTGTACGGCGGTCGAAATGGTCTACGGGACTACCGTTCGTTTGCCAGCCGAGTTCTCCGTTCAGGTCCACACCGAGGACATCTCGCCACCTGCCTACGTGGAACAACTACGCCTGCTCTTCAGGCGCCTGCAACCCGTCCCCACACGTCCATAGACTCACCAAGTCTTCATGAGCAAAGATCTCGCCACACACACACACACACACACACACACACACACACACACACACACACACACACACACACACACACACACACACACACACACACACACACACACACACACATATATATATATATATATATATATATATATATATATATATATATATATATATATATATATATATATATATATATATATATATATGTATATGTATGTATGTATGTATGTATGTATGTATATTAAGGGAGCCAACAGTCACCGAAACCAAGGTGCATGGGGGGAATGTTTTTTTTATTTCTAATGCCAATCAATTGGTTTAAAGAAAATTACTTATAAACCAGCAGAAAAACAACCCTGCCGCCGGTGGGATCCGAACCCACGACCTCCGAATATCGCGTCCGATGCTCTTACCAACCGAGCTAAACCAATTTATTGGCTATACAAATTAAAAAAAAGAAAACATTCCTCTATGCACCTTGGTTTCGGTGACTGTTAGCTCCCTTCATAAGTATGTCAAACGAGCCCATCATTTTCTTTACCTTGTCTGCTAATAGCTTAACGAGGGTCTCGGTTCTGGCAGTCTTGATGCCATACGCAGCATAAGAGGGCTCTCGCACAGTTTCCGCCCTCGCCGTTAGATGACGTTCCACGTCACACTCGCGGTAATACAGGACGTGCGCCGCTATGGACGAGGGTGGCGCAAGTAAACACTGTCAAGGTTCGCTTAAACCCGATAGAAATACCCACGAGAGCAGCATATTGGACCGCCGTCGCCGTAGCTCGGTTGGTAGAGCACCGGACGTGATATTCCGAGGTCGTGGGTTCGGATCCCACCGGCGGCGTGGTTGTTTTTTCTGCTGCTTCATAAATAATTTTCTTTACGCAATAGATTAATCCAAGTATTATTATCCCATTTATCAGCACTACACATAAAAAAAACTTAAACATTCCCCTATGCACCTTGCTTTCGGTCACGGTTAGCTTCCTTCATAAGTTTGTCAAACGAGCCCCTCATTTCCTTTACCTTAATTGTCTGCTATATATATATAAAGTTAATTAATTTAAATTTAATTATTTTAAGTAATATAATTTTTAAATTTAAGTTAATTTTGAAACAATTATATGTTTAAAAAGGTAATTAATTTATCACGAATAATTCTTAAAGTAGGATAATAACAAAAATCGTACTGTAACTTTAGATAAACCCTAACAACATCCATGCGATTTCAGTTCTCAAGAACGCATAGGTTTTTTTCAAATCTTGGTCCAAGTTAGCTGGGATGCTCTGTTTATACTTATGAAGGAAGTCAACAGTCAGCGAAACCAAGGTGCATAGGGACTGTTTCTGTTTTTGTTTTTTTTATTTGTAGGGCCGAACGGCGGTAGAATAAATATTCACCCATCGTTCCCCCTACAAATATAACAACAACAGAAACTTTACCTATGCAGCTTCGTTTTAGTGACTTGCTTCCTTCATAAGTTTCTTAAACGAGCCCCTCATTTCCCTTTTATATATATATATATATATATATATATATATATATATATATATATATATATATATATATATATATATATATATATATATATATATATATATATATATATATATATAGCAGACAAGGTAAGGAGATGAGGGACTCGTTCTTGACAAACTTATGAAGGGAGCCAACAGTCACCGAAACCAAGGTGCATAGGCGAATGTTGAATTTTTTTTTTGAACACTCTCAAGGTACGCTTACACCCATTAAACATAAATACCCACGAGAGCAGCAGATTGGACAGCCGTCGCCATAGCTCAGTTGGTAAGAGCACCGGACGTGATATTCGGAGGCCGTTGTTTTGTATCCCACCGCCGGCATGGTTGTTTTTTCTGCTGCTTTATAAGTAATTTTCTTTAAGCGCTAGATTAATCTAATTATTATTAACACAGTGATTAGCACTACGCATTAAAAAAATTAAACATTCCCCTATGCACCTTGGTTTCGGTGACTGTTGGCTCCCTCCATAAGTATATATGCAAAGTTGTGAAACGCTTCATTTAGTCATAGATTTATTTTGAGTCGACGTTTCGGACAGAGCCTGTCCTTTCTCAAGACTGTCAGTCTTGAGAAAGGGAGGGCTCTATCCGAAACGTCGACTCGAAATAAATCTATGGCTAAATGAAGCGTTTCACAACTTTTCATTTTGCCTCTAGGAACCAAATACGTTTATCTTTCTATATATATATATATATATATATATATATATATATATATATATATATATATATATATATATATATATATATATATATATATATATTGTAACGTGAAGATGTGCACACCAAAAGGGAAAAATATATTTACAGGGAAACAGCTTACAGCCACGCAGCCGAACAACCGGGCACGCGAAGCCCAGCAGCAGAAACGCACTTCGTCCTCTTCGCGTTCCAAGCGCGAGCGCACCAAGCACGAGCGTTCCAAGCACAAGCACAACCGTAGCATAACTCCCGGTGGCAAAAGCACCGTCCCGGTGCTAAGTGGATGATGTAGCAGGCGTGTGGTACGGTTTGAGACGGACTACATGAACGACGTCAGTCAAAGGGCTAGTGGACGACGTCGGAGCATGAAGAGGTGTAATCTCGTAGGTCACGTCGGTCACCTGACGGAGAACTCGATAAGGGCCACTGTACTGACGTAGAAGTTTCTCAGAGAGACCGACATGGCGAGAAGGAGACCAAAGGAGGACGAGTGAGCCCGGCGGATAGTGTACTGGGCGATGCCGGCGGTCGTAAACTGACTTCTGGTAGGTCTGAGATGCGGTGAGCCGGTCTCGGGCGATTTCACGGGCCATAGTTGCTCGGGAGATGGCGTCACGTGCATACTCTGTGGTCGAGGCAGTAGAACTCGGTAGTAATGTATCCAATGGCAGCGCAGGATGCCGACCAAACAGAAGGTAGAAAGGAGAATAGTCGGTGGTATCATGCCGCGACGAATTATAAGCAAATGTTACATAAGGCAAGGCAACGTCCCAATCGCGGTGGTCGGGCGAGACATACATGGATAGCATATCGGTCAGAGTCCTGTTGAGGCGCTCGGTAAGCCCGTTCGTCTGGGGATGGTAAGCTGTAGTGAGCTTATGCTGCGTGCCACAGGACCGGAGGATATCGTCAACTACTCGGGACAAAAAGTAGCGGCCGCGGTCCGTCAGCAATTGGTGTGGAGCGCCGTGGTGAAGGATTACGTTCTGCAAAAGGAAGTCGGCGACATCGGTTGCGCAACTTGTTGGTAACGCACGCGTGATAGCGTACCGGGTCGCATAGTCGGTCGCGACAGCAATCCAATGGTTGCCGGAGCAGGACGTCGGGAAAGGTCCGAGAAGGTCGAGTCCAACACGGTAGAATGGTTCGAGAGGTACGTCAATAGGCTGTAGAAGGCCAGCAGGCAACGTTGATGGTCGCTTCCTGCGTTGACAGAGGTCGCAGGAGGCAACGTAACGCCGAACAGAGCGGTACAGACCAGGCCAAAAGAAGCGGCGTCGGACCCGATCGTATGTGCGGGAGACGCCGAGGTGGCCTGCGGTCGGTAGGTCGTGTAGTTCCGCTAGGACAGATGAACGGAGACGCTGGGGAACGACTAGCAGGAGCGGAGGTCCGTCAGGACGAAGGTTGCGGCGGTATAGGACGCCATCCTGAATGACGAACAGTTGCAATGAAGGATCTCGGCTGGCACAGTTGAGGCGATCAATGAGAATACGCAAGGAAGAGTCTTGTCGCTGCTCGTCCGCGATGTTAACCAGATCGGAGATAGCGAAGAGGCACGGGCCGAGGTCGTTGTCTCCAGGATCAGGCGGCTCTACAGGGTGCCGAGACAGGCAGTCGGCGTCTTGATGGAGACGCCCTGACTTGTAATGAACAGTGTAAGAATACTCTTGGAGGCGCAACGTCCAACGTCCGAGCCGGCCTGTGGGGTCTTTCAGTGAAGACAGCCAACAAAGGGCGTGGTGATCGGTCACTACGGAGAATGGACGGCCAAACAGGTACGGTCGGAACTTAGCTACGGCCCAAACAAGAGCTAGACACTCGCGCTCTGTAATTGAGTAATTTCGCTCAGCTGTAGAAAGGAGGCGGCTGGCATATGCAATAACGCGTTCTTGCCCTTGGTGACGTTGGGCTAGCACGGCGCCAATCCCATAACCGCAGGCGTCTGTGCGAACTTCAGTCGGAGCCGACGGATCAAAATGGGCCAGAATAGGTGGGGAGGTGAGTAAGTCGACTAGCGAAGAAAAGGCCACCTCTTGGGCAGGGCCCCAGGTAAAAGGGGTGTCTTTCTTTAGAAGGTCGGTCAGGGGGCGAGCGGTGCCGGCAAAATTTTTGATGAAACGGCGGAAGTACGAGCAGAGGCCGACGAAGCTGCGCACATCCGTAGACGACTGGGGAATAGGGAAGTCCTTGACGGCTTTAACTTTAACAGGATCCGGGCGGACACCAGAAGCGTCGACTAGATGTCCGAGAATGGTGAGTTGGCGGCGACCGAATTGACATTTCGACGAATTGAGCTGTAGCCCGGCTCGACGGAAGACAGAAAGAATGCTCGCCAGTCTTTCGAGGTGCGTGGTAAACGTGGGCGAAAAAACCACAACATCTTCGAGGTAACATAGACATGTGGACCATTTAAAGCCGCGAAGCAAGGAGTCCATCATTCTTTCGAAGGTAGCTGGCGCATTACAGAGACCGAATGGCATAACTTTAAACTGATATAAGCCGTCCGGTGTGACGAATGCCGTCTTTTCGCGGTCATTGTCATCAACAGAGATTTGCCAATACCCGGACCGAAGGTCAATTGAAGAGAAAAATTTGGCTCCGTGAAGGCAGTCCAAAGCATCGTCTATTCTTGGGAGTGGATAGACGTCTTTTTTTGTTATGTTGTTTAGGTGCCGGTAATCAACGCAAAAGCGCCAGCTGCCGTCCTTCTTTTTAACCAGCACAACTGGTGAGGCCCAAGGGCTCGACGAGGGCTCTATGATGTCTTTACTGAGCATCTTGTCCACCTCTTGCTGTATGATGGTGCGTACTGTACTGGACACTCTGTAGGGTCGTCTGTGAATAGGAGCTGCGTCACCGGTGTTGATGCGATGCGTGACCACAGATGTTCGAGCCAAAGGGCGGTCATCGAAGTCAAAGATGTCGCGAAAAGACGACAGAAGATACCGAAGGTCGTGAGCTTGCCCTGGTAAGAGGTCAGCAGCAATCATTTTTGCATATTCATCAGGTGGTGGGACGTCAGAGTCGCGGCAGTTCGACGAGGGTGGGACGCTTCTCACCGCCGATACGACGCATTCGGCAGCAGGGCACAGCGTGGCGAGCGACATACCTTGTGGGAGCGGCTGAACGTAAGAGGCAAAGTTGAGAACCGGAAGGGACGCTTGATTTGCCGACATGGTGACAACTGTATGCGCAAGGGCAACACTGCGTGTAAAGGGCACATCAGGAACCGGAGTAATGATGTAGTCACCATCGGGAACTGGCGGGACCGAGGAGAAACGGACATAAGTGGCGGCATCGGGGTCCAGGCGGACAAAGTCGGCGGTGCACAGTCGGTGAACAATTGGATCCGGTGGCTCTGAAGGAACAGGTAGAGCGAGTTGAACGATGCTTGTGGCGCAATCTATAAGGGCGGAATGGTCGGTGAGAAAGTCAAGGCCGAGAATGATGTCATGAGGGCAGTGTTCGAGGACAGTGAAGAGCACAGAAGTATGGCGGCCGGCTATTGAAACACGAGCAGTACACATTCCGACGACAATAGACATACCGCCATCTGCAACACGGACCACAGTTGAGGGGGCAGGAGTGAGCACTTTCCTTAGGCGACGGCGAAGACGAGCATTCATGACTGAGACGTGCGCTCCAGTGTCGATCAGAGCGGTAACAGGGACCCCGTCCACGTCGACGTTAAGGATGTTCCGATGAGCATGAAGAGTTAAAGGAGGGTTTTCTGGTCGGGTCGTCAGAGCAGCATCACCCCCAGACGCTGCAGCCATCAGTTTTCCGACCGGGAGCGGGCATATGGGGCCGGCGACGAAGGGCGGCGAGGTCGGGGCGATGGAGATCGACGGCGCTGAGGTGACGACGAACGGTTGGTAAGCGGGGTCTGAGCGTTGTGGCCAGAAGAGGTCGTTTCCGAGGGCGAGGGAGAGCGGCGGGAATATGCAGAACCCGGCGGGTAGCGGCTGTAGGTCGAGGACGGACGGCTTCGGCAGTGTCGAGATATGTGGCCAACTCGGGAGCAGTTAAAGCAGATGGGCCTGTCATCAGGTGTTCTCCATTCATCTGGATTGCGGCTGCGTCGAGGGTAGTATGCACGTTCAGAACCGAGCTCCGGGGACATGCGGCGAGCATATGGGGCACTAACTGAGCAAACAGGTTGAATCCCAAGATTGGCAAATTCTTTGCGAACGACAGCCTGTATAAGGGATACTGCTGGAGTACTGTCTGTTGCGGGTGGATGAAACGCAACGGGGGACATTGCCTCTACTTCTTGGCGCACAAGTCGTGTCAGGCTCTCAGATGTCGGCAGACGGCTCGGTGGAGTCGAGTCTACACAGGACGACGTCGCAGTCGTATTCGGCAACCGCGTGAACTGCGGAGAAATTCGGCGGCTCTTCGCTTGTTCGAACCGGCGGCATTCCTTGATGATTGCGTCAACCGTTCGGCAGTCCTTGTATACAAGAAGGTTAAAGGCGTCGTCTGCGATGCCTTTGAGCACGTGACCTACTTTGTCGCACTCTGACATAGTGGCGTCGACTTTCATGCAGAGAGCTAATATGTCCTGAATGTATGATACATAGGACTCTGTGGACGTTTGTGCACGGCATGCGAGCTCCTTCTTCGCAGCGAGCTGACGCCCGAATGGCTTACCAAACAGGTCACAAAGCTTGCGCTTGCAGAGATCCCAGCTGGTGAGTTCATCCTCGTGGGTCTCGAACCATACCCTGGCAGTGCCCGTCAGGTAGAAGATGACGTTGGCCAACTTTAGGGTCGGGTCCCACCTGTTGTGTGTGCTCACGCGCTCGTACATTGCGAGCCAGTCCTCCACGTCGACGCCGTCCGTTCCGTTGAAGGTCCCAGGATCTCTCGGATGGGCAATGATGAACGCCGGGTTGGCGGACGCCGACGGAGCGGCCCCTTCGCTGGTCATGGTTGAAGAGCCGGCGAGCTGACGACCGCTGCGAAGTTCCGTGCTTGCTGTGGCTGTACCCAGCACCTCACACCAATAATGTAACGTGAAGATGTGCACACCAAAAGGGAAAAATATATTTACAGGGAAACAGCTTACAGCCACGCAGCCGAACAACCGGGCACGCGAAGCCCAGCAGCAGAAACGCACTTCGTCCTCTTCGCGTTCCAAGCGCGAGCGCACCAAGCACGAGCGTTCCAAGCACAAGCACAACCGTAGCAATATATATATATATATATATATATATATATATATATATATATATATATATATATATATATATATGCATACACACACACCTGTGATTTCAGGGACAGGTTTATTTACAATATGAACGGCGTAGTAGACGAAAAAGTGAACGGCCAGCGTCGGGCCAGGAGGGGCCGGAGACCTCGCGTTTTGATTTGGTTACCTTTTACTTCATTTGCCGCACTACGCGGCATAAGCAGCGTTAAATTGTATGTATTTTTTACGTATCTAATTCTTTTTCTCCATTCCAGGAGACGTAACCTCACCAAAATTCACACTTCACGTACGCTCTTATGGTAAGTTCTTTCATTCAAGCACCGATGACCTGTAGTCCAACGAGGTATATAAACAGTGAAGAGTGAAATCTGCGGCCAATTGTAGGACAAGGGGTGGATATTTTGACACGGTCCGCTCGCGAATGGGAGCAAGTATCGGAGACCTCGCCTCTTTAGGAGCCTGCAGCCTTTTCGGCTGAGCACCGAGAAGAAACCACGGAATCAGCCTCGATGTTGCCCTATTGGCCGTCGAACAAGAATTGACCAAAGATTTCATGGTGTCCTCAATCTTCAAGTGTAGGTCAACGGATGCGACGAGCCGCCGCGACAGCAACTCGACAGCAGCTGCAGTCGAAGAATACGCTGTACCTGCTTGGGACATTTTTGTGGTACCGCACGGGCGACAAAGCGCGAACAGCTCGAGGTATCCATAACATCGAACGGACAAGGGCTACCTGCCGGATGCCGCTCCGTTCATTCCTTGACGCCAGCGGCGGCAATGCACTGGCAAGATATCTAAAGTCCTTCTCAAAGCGTCCGCAGCGGGCAGCAAGCTCCCATCGGCATAACCAACAAACATTGTGCCAGATGAGCCGGTGAGACAATTCCTCGATTTGCTCGCCCATGTCGAAGACATGGATACGGGGATGGTTGAGGGGAACATGCATTGCCGTATGACAGGGACTCGGACGAGTCATCAGAGCAGGGCACCCCGAATTTAGCAAAAAGAAATCGGCTTGCTTCCTTGGTTGTTCTAATGGCGGAGCCATTTAAGCACATCGTTTTTATGTCTGCGCCATTCTTTTTTATCATGTCGGTGGTGTATCTACTCTTTCTAAATCTCGAGAAATTTTATTAACTGATTAAGTAAAGGGATCTGATGTTCTTCGCCCGCTCGCCGAGCGTTGACATTCTCTACCTCCAAGAACGTGATTCTCGCTTCCCACGCAACGTTACTGCATCAAAAATAATTTTTTCGCTTCTGTTGTCGTTTATTTAACCGACTCAGTTTCTTGCGATATCGGCGTTGCATTCTGAGACGACTCCCTACCCTCTGGTGCGCACTGCACCAAAGGGATTGGCGACCGCACTTTAGGTGTTGGCTAAACTCTAAACAGCCGACGCAGGGCTGCGGTCGTTTACGTGCTGGCGCGACACTTCGGGTCTTCAAAGTTTTTTCTTCTTTAGATTTGTTTTTGTTACCTTTTTACCGTACTTGTGTTGTTGGCACTTCATCTCTGTCACAGACACCTTTTGTGATTTTAGTGGGCCTGGTCAGGGATGTCCCTAATCTGGGGCGCGGTCACTGCGGGACCTAGGCGTTGAATTTCATTTTACAGACGCATGGGTGGCAATGCATGCATGGCGGCAATTTTTGGAATAAGCTGGGAGGGGGGCCGGCCATCTGGCCGAGTTGACAAATTTCTTTTCCCTCCGTAACTTGCATCTTTTCTCGCTGCATGTAATGTACTCGCGTATACTCCGGACACACTTCGCATCTTTGATCATCGGCCTCTGTCAGTGGGATCTGGATTTCGGCGGGTGCGCTCCAAGTTATGACGCGCGGTGACTGGATTCCAACCTGCAAAGGCTGTGTAAAACCTCGATTGAAAATGCTTGGCACCTTGGGTGGAAGCGACGGGTTTTTCTGGCCTACGATTGAAAAAAGTGACGTGGCGTTCGCTATTCGTTTAGGAAGGCCGCCAGCGCAGAGGGCCTATAACGCGTGAGCTAAATGTCACGCTTGTCCGCATATCCGTTGTAATGAGCGGCGTGGCTCTCAGTTTCGGCATTATTCGAATCTCCTGAAGGCAGCGTGCACAGTTACTTCATCCGACCTGGCGCCCGGCCAGTCCGGCGCTCATCCAGGGTCCGGCAGCATCATACATCATGGCACTTAGCCAGGTACGCGTAAAAGTTGTTAAGAAGAAGGAACACGCGCATATCGAAGAGCAGCAGCTGCGCTCACATCCGTGACGTGTTTACCCACCACGTGTACCCGCTGGTTGCTTCCGAGGTCGACCAGAAGGGCTACGCGCCATTTTTATGCACCGTCGGTCGAGGCCTCCTGGTGGATTCACAATAAGCTGGTGAGCTGATATGTGCCCGAGGGAAGCGTGAAGAGCTCCAAGTTGAACTGAAACGTATCAATGCCGCCAGTGCTGTGGGCCCTAAAGCATACGAAGAAGTCTTTATGCCTGTTTATGCTCCATCTTTGATGACCATCTGCTCAGTATGGTAAACGACTCTCTCTATAAAGGAGTGCGGATATAGTCCTCTTGAGGTAGCCGCCTCGTGCTCATCCTGAAGCCAGGCGTGCGCCCATCTGACCCGCCGGCCTCGCGCCTGTTCATGCTGGTCAATGCAGACTACAAACTCGTGGTCTTACTATTCTAGAACAGGTCGAGTGTGGCTTGCCGGTGCTCCTCAGCCCCGCGAAAATGTGTGGCATCGTGCGGGGCCGCTGGGTGCTCTTGACTCTCGGACTCACACGTGACTAGTTCACGTTCACTTCGAGGACAGGAATACTGGGCTTCTTTGCCTGCCTAGACCAGGCTAAGGCCTTCGATTGCGTAGAGTGCCAGTACCTTCTCGGCGTTCTCAGGGCTGCTGGCCTCCCACAGGCCTTCGTCGCTCGCATAGAGCGTTTGTACACAGGCGTCTTTCCCTACTTGTTTGTGAATGGCGCACTCAGCGCTCCATTAAGCGCTGCGCGCGATCATAAGCATGGATATATATTCTCTACCGCCTCTGCTCTTTGCCTTATGTACCTACCCGCTCGTACGCCGAACCATAGATAATCTTTTTGTGCGCGGCTTCGCGCTGCGCGGCCAAGGCCAGGGTAAGGGTTCTGCGCACGCAGGTGGCCTGTCCCTGTTTATTAGGGACGAGGAGATTTATACAGTGATTTTCCAGCTTTTTTGTTGCTTACAGAGAACTATACGGCGCCCTACTGAACAGGTGCAAGACCAGGGCACTCTGTTTCGGCGCGTTCCATTGGACCAGCGTGGAGGATTGAAGTTGGCTTCGGCCGTAAAGGTCCTGGGCGTGGTTTTTCTCCCGTCTCAGGAAATTGCGGGAGAGACATGGGCCCGTTTCAGAGGGCCCATGCCTCGTTACGTCCTTTCTTATCCCTCGCGTGTCCGACAACCTTAGTCCTGCCGAAAAGCGGAGGGCATTCTTTGTTATCATACTTGCAGGTCTTACAGTACTTAGGCAGGTGCTATGCCCGTGAATCAGCTAAGGAAATGGCATACTCTAATAACTTAATGTTGGTGCAGCACGGCCAGTTCGCCCTACGTACACCTTACCACAGTTTAGCGGAATCTGATAGATTACATTCGATCTACAGTACACAAGCTTGTTCCTGTGGTTAGCGCTACTCAACTTTCTTTTGCTTATGAGGCCCCACTAAATTGCCTAAGAAGCTTTTTAGTGATAAGATCGTCACCAGTCTTAAAGAACTTTCGGAGCACAGACCTGAAGCCGTCTAAAGCGCAAGGAAAGGCGGTTGAACATTTAAGGGATCTGAAACTCGACTGGCTAAAATGTGAAGTGGCGAAAAACAAGTTCATTGGGCTCACTGTGTTCTTCAGTGCCAGGAGCCACAAGATGGAGTGCCCTTTTAGAGCCATTGTTGTGGAAGCTGGATCATGGCAAGCTGTGGTCAGTCAGTACCTTTTGCGCCATCTGGGAAGTCTGGCGCCCGACGATCCGTGCAAGGTCAGCAGCTCGGACCGAGTGGCGAAAGTGTTAAGGGATTGCCTGTCGGCTGTTAACTCGATCTTCTCGGTTGACATCGTAGCGTTGTTTTACTCCCTTCCCCACGTTGACCTGTTCCGTGCAGTCCGGTACTGCATTGAATGATCTGGCTCTGTGTCTTTCCAGAACCCGGGTGGTATTTATGTGGAAGGCTTTTTGGAATTGCTTAAGGTATATCTTACATCGATGATTGTCAATTTTCAGGATAAATTTTACGTGCAGAAACACGGCATCTGTATCAGGCCATGTGTTGCTCCAGCTTTATCTGAGATCCCTTTAGCTGAAATTGACCGCTCATTATCGCGGGTAGCATCTTTTTTTGGGTGTTCCGGTACGTCGACAATTTCTGAATCCTTTTTAATATTGAGCACAACGATAACTTTACACAGGTGGTGATGGAAGTTTTAGGATCTTTTGAGTCTGTTTTCGCCAGTATTATTTTTACCATCCAACTTCATGATAACTCTTGTTTGCAGTTCTTAGATGTAAAATTATTCTTCAACGATCCTGACCACCACTGCTGGGTGTGCATGCCTAGATCGAGAAACTCACCCCTGTCTTTTGATTCTTGCCATTGGAAAGATTGTCAAGCGGGGTATTGCGTCAACTTGCATCGGGGCTTCGTTAGCGAAGTCCTGTCCACATAAGGTTCAGGTTAGCTTTGATGCTCAGGTTTATCGCCTTCAGTGCGCTGGTTTCCCGCTAGCCCTTCTTCAGGAGGTCGCTGAGTCCCTGTTATAGTCCTTCCGCAAAACTCAAAGCCTCGAGGGGCGGATGCACAGAGAGATGCGGAAGTATCAAGTTATACCTTATGTTCAAAGGGTCTCGCACGGCCTGAAGAGGGTCGCCGGTAAATTCGGCATAGAGGTATTTTTTGTGCACCTTGCAAGCTGCACCTTGCAAGACTTAACCCTCTTTTTCTTATCTGGCCTAGCTAACACCTTTGTGCACCTTGCAAGCTGTTGCTTGCAAGGTGCACAAAGGTGTTAGCTAGGCCAGATAAGAAAAAGAGGGTTAAGTGCAGCACTAATCACGGTAACAAGTTTGTGCACTGTAGACTGAATGCAATCTACCAGATTCCGCTGATTTGCGGTAAGGTGCACGTCGGGCAAACTGGATGCGCTGCATCAACATTAGATTATTAGAGGATGCCAATTTCTTACCTGATTCACGGGGGCAGCGCCTGCCTAAGCATTGTAAGACCTGCAACTATGTTGAAAAAGAATTCACTCCACTTTTCAGCCTGGCTAAGGTTATCGGACGGGCGAGGGATAAGAAAGAACGTGAAATTATTGAAGCCATAGAATTCGCGACATTAGGTCCTCACGAATGGGTTAGGGAGGCGTTCATACACTTGTACCGCAAGGAGTTGAAGTTTCTCGGTTTGACGAGATGATTATGGTTTTTTTCTTTGTGGTTGGTGCGCATACGCTTTATTGTTAAAAGAAGGAGGTGTTGGTGCAATAAACCAGTTTTAAGTCTGCGCTCGTCCCGTGTGGTTCTTCTCTTTGTCGAGTCATTTTTGAGGAGTTATTCATTGTCCTGATAATTGTTTTTCTTTTTTCTCCCTCCTTGTTATGCGCTGTTTGACTGTGTTGAAGCTCCAGCTTTTTGGCTATTTATTCACGAATGTTCGGCGAGACGCAAGATACTCGCACTCGGTTTCATGACACGTCTGTCAAAATTTTGCTTTGTGTGGGGACATAAGCGTTGTGGCGTTAGAGAGATATGGCAGCTTGGCCTGGTCGGCCGCACATGGCCATTTTTCCCCTGCTGAAACGAGTGCTTAAGTTACTGTACGAATTTGCTTGCGCGGAAATGGTGACGCTGGAGGAACAACAGATTCTTCGGCGCTGCTCCACCCGCTTAATTGCGCTTTGCCGTGGCCGCGTCATTTTGCGGCCTCCGCACTTGTAGGCCACCGTGCAAGTGTGTGTGATGCGCTCCGCGTGGAATATCTGACACAAGTGATGGTTTACTGAACGTCACGTCATTAGTTACTGGTAACATCGGGCGGACTGTCACCGTTTTTGTGGGGTAAGTGTATCAGAGTTTGGTATATTTCCTCCTACGAGTAGCGATAGCAGTCCCAGTGGATAATCCGAATAATAAATTTATCTTTAACAATATAGTGCTATTGGAAATCAGTGGTCACGGTACTGGGATACTGAGCTGAAGCACGCGGGTTGAGGCTGACCAAGGCGACCACTTTTGGATGGAGACGAACGCGAAAAGCTCTGGTGGGCGCTCAATCTTTCCCGTTGTCGTGATTGATCGAAGAGCGAGTGCGACACAAGAAATGCGTTATTGTGCCCTCACTCTTACCCGTCGACTGTAGAGAGTTAAAGGCGAGGGTTTGAGCTGTTGCTTAGTTCTGGGGAAAGGAACAGCGCAGTAACTATGAGGCTTCATAGTGGGAACCTCAGCCCCAAAAGCGTCACGCGTTAGAGCTAAATTGGCTAAACGGCTAAACCCTAAATTGGTTTAAAAATCTCATACTGCTTGGGTGGTAAAATTCATTACGCGTAACACGCAACCTGACACACGGCTGCCTTGTAACTCTCCAACTCTTTTGTACAAAGCTGCTATACCTTTCAGTGTAAAAAGCCAAGCGTACAGTGCCATTTTACCAGTTGCAACCAATAGTGCGATCAGAATCCCGACAGATGCCTGGGCGTGGTTTGGTTACGGTGCTGTCATGCTGATAAAGAGAACGAAACTAGGCGCTCCCAGTCCCGCGCCATTTCTGTTGGACTGCTTCAGTTTACGTCCTGCAAAAAGCTGCAGCCCAGAAAAGCAAAAGAAGACTCATCTACGGTATTTGGCCGCTCCTGTCTCAATGTGCAGCTGATCGCCGACAACTGGAAGCAAAGCAGAAATAAGGGCCACTTGATTCTGCATCAGGCTTAATATGAGTTACGAAACTACATCTTTGACAAAAGAAATTACACTTGTATAAACAACGCGCGAGCTCTCAATAGTTTATTGCATACATGTTCCACAGCATGCACATGTTAGAACGCTAATATTAGGTGCCAGTTTCTGGGTTGAACGGTGTGGTGCGGTCGGCGTTACATAGCGCGGAGCGCAGTGGAGGATGGCCGACAGTGACAGCAAAGGGTGCGCGAGGAGGAAAGCGAAGGCGGAGGGCACGATGGCAGCGTGAATGGAAGTGGCGCGGTGGCGACCCGCCGCAGCAGACTAGCGGGTGCTGCTGTCTGCTCCCTGAAGACATCAACGGTAAGTTATGCGCCTTCCGTCAGAGATAGTGCCAGAGTAACGCACTCGTCATTCGTCAGAGGCGATGGTTATCGGCGGCGGAAAGCTCTGCGCGCTGCCCAGGTAGAAACCGAGAGCTGCCTCTATTCGGCACATCGTATTTCCCGAGCGATCGCCTACGGTTCGAGTACCGCAGCAGTTGCGCTCAGAAATAGCATTACCTAGAAGTGCTGTTGTCGGCAAGGATTTTTGACAGCATGCTCAGTGCAGTTTCATTTCAAATATGCTCATGCGGCCACACCTCTCTTTACCTCTTTACAGGTTTTGATTTGTTCTATTTCTTTCTACCCGGTGGCAGGCTCCCTAAAACAATTTTCTAACCTTCGGCAAAGAAAAATTCATATGCCTCTTTTATCTCTCGGTCGTCCCAGTTGAAACCCCTAAGAGAGAAGTATCACTGCATATTCATACAAACATTTAGGGGCTTAACAAGATTACCGGATAATAAAGCGCTCCTGTGTTGCGCAATGAGCCTCATAATTTATTCACTGTATAAGCAAAAGCAGATGCATAATTTGCAAAATTCTGATTTATGCGGTAGTTGCTATATCGTGGAATAACGAAGATGAAAACATTAATGAAAATTTTTGGCTAAGTTCATGGTGCACCCAGAGACGGCAAGGCACTAGTCATGCGTGCGTGATGCCTTTCATCTTTTTTGACCGTACAGAGGCACTGTTTATAATGACAGAACATTTTTTTTAGACTAAAAAGGGCTCGGGTAACGACAAGGCTGGGCGGGTCTCTAGACCAGGACACCTTTGGAAAAATCCGCTGCCCGTGTGCTCTTTCGACAAGAGCTCACAGCACCTCGTGGTCCTCACGGACAGAGCCGCCTTCCAGCCTTTCCACCTTGGCTTGTTTGTCATGTCGATACTACTATTTCCTGGTGGCCACGGAAATAGTAGTATCGACACTGTGGCCACGGACCACTGCTGTGGCGACGGACAGAGGATCTTTTGCTCTGTTAATGGGCTAGGATCGAGGCGGTCCAGGGCACGACACAGTGTATGTCTTGCACTCGCAAATGCAGTGCACTCACAGAGAAGATGAGCGATGGTCTCCTCACAACCGCAGCTTTCACAGGCAGGACTGTCGGCCATCCCCATCCGGAAAGCATAGTGGTTGGTAAAAGCAACGCCGATCCATAAACGGCATAACAATTTTGCGTCGCGACGTGCTAAGTTACGTGAAAGACGAAGGCGCAGTCCAGGGTCCAGTGCCTTGAGGCGGAGGTTGCAAAACTCTCCCGTGCTCCACACTGAAAGTGTGAGCTCCAGCGCCAAAGGGCGAAGCCCACACGCAGCGTCAGGTCTGGATATTGGGATCATCACTGGAAGTCCGTCGTTTTGAGCCGAACGCGCAGCCGCATCGGCCTGGTGATTACCGTTAATACCACAGTGTCCTGGCAGCCATTGAAAAATGATGTCATGACCTTTGGAAACGGTGCAGTGGTACAGTAGATGGATCTCAGCAACAAGTTGTTCCTGCGACCCGCGGAGTAGCGCAGCTTGCAGGGCTTGAAGGGCTGCTTAGAGTCGGTGAAAACCGTCCAGTCATGTGGAGCTTGTGAACATTCAAACGAAGGTACCAAAAGATACCCATGGAACGAGGAGGAGGAAGACGAACGTAACCATAGCGATGTGCAGTTATGTGCTATGTTTTAAGAAGAACAAGAAGAAGAAGAAGAAGAAGAACAAGAAGAAGGAGAAGAACAAGAAGAACAAGAAGGAGAAGAAGAGGAGGAAGAAGAAGAAGAAGAAGAAGAAGAAGATTGTTGTTGTTGTTGTATGGGGTTTTATGGCGCATAAGCAACTATGGCTATCATGCGCCAAACACAAGGTTAGATGATGCTATGTCAAGTGTACAGAGGTTACATTATAATAGATTTAAAACACTGGCTTTCTTTAGAAACTTACAAACAAGTGAAAATTCGACGAGTGTTTGCTCGCCTAAAAGCAATGCGGGATGAAATGGAATGTGTTCATTGTAAAATACCGTAAAAACTTTTTGTCTAAGTTCTTCGAGATGCGAACAAGAAATTAAAATGTGATTTACTGTGAGCTCTTCACCACACATTTCACACACAGGTTTGTCTTTTTTTGTTAATAAGAAGTTATGGGTGATGTGTGTGTGACCTATGCGTAAACGACATAAAATTACTTCGATAAAACGCTCTTTATGGTGGCATGATTTCCATTCTTTTATAATGGGCTTTATGGTATGCAGCTTATTGTGTCCTTCATTTTCCCAAGAAGCTTGCCACTTGTCTCTTAGTCTGCTATGCACTAACTTCATGTAATCCCTAGGAGGCAAATTCACATGTTTTATTTCCATGGTTCTGGTTTGTGCAGCACACATGTCGGCTCTCTCATTGTCCTGAATGCCAACGTGACTGGGAACCCAGCACAATTTTATAACATGTTTTTGTGTTGTGACCTTTACTATATTATGTATGATGCTTCCAATCAGTGGCTCCGTGGCATTTTTAGAGTTTAATGCTGTAAGGACGCTCAGTGAATCTGTATAGATGATGCTGTTTTTGATGTTTTCATTTGTTATTTTCTGCACCGCAACACTAATAGCATAACACTCCGCGGTGAAAACTGTAGCACATGAGGGAAGTCGTACTGCATTTTCATTTTTTCCTTGTATTACTGCGCTTCCTACATGAGCATTAGTTTTTGACCCGTCAGTATAAAATGGAGTGTAATTTCTGTATTTTTCTTGTAGTGCTAGATATTCTTGTATTATCTGGTCGTGTGGTGTACAAGTTTTCCTGAGGCGTGTTAGTGTGACGTCACACACTGTGGGAAGAGTGTACCACGGTGGTAGCGCTTCGCATCTTGGGGCAATATTTTTAATTTTATTTAGTATGTTTAGTGCTTGGCATTTTTCTTCGAAGCGCAAGAGCAACGGCTTAATTGCGTGAGGCTTGTTGTTGAAGAGTATTCTGGATGGGCATTTCGTGACGATTGAGTAACAGAGATGTTTGGGGTGAGAAAGGATTTTGAGGATGTATGTACAAGTTAGTGCAGTTCTTCGATCTTCTAAGGAAGGTTCATTCGTTTCCACATACAGACTTGCTATTGGTGAAGTTCTGTAAGCACCAGAAGACAACCTTAAACCAAGATTGTGGATAGGATCTAGTCGTTTTATGTAGGACGGTCTTGCTGAGCCATATACTATGCACCCATAGTCTAACTTAGAGCGAACCAGAGAACGATATATATGTAATAGGCATGCCCTATCAGATCCCCAGCGTTTTCTTGACAGTAGTTTTAGCACATTGAGGGCTTGGGAAGCTTTTTTCTTTAAGGTGTTTATATGTGGCAAGAAAGTGAGCTTTTTATCGAAAGTTATCCCTAGAAATTTATGCTCTTGTTTCACAGGTAATTGGGTTTGGTTTAGATATATTGTGGGGTTGGGCTGTAGGCCTCGTCTCAAAGAGAACAGAACCGCTACTGTTTTCTGAGGGGAAAATCTAAATCCGTTTCTATCTGCCCAGGTAGCCAGTTTATTTATTGTTATTTGTATCTGTCGCTCACAGGTGGGTATGCTGGATGACGTGCATGCTATTTGGAGGTCGTCTACGTAAACAGAGTACATTATGGATTTTGGGATTACTTTTCCTATTGAGTTCATTTTGATGATGAATAAGGTCGTGCTGAGGATGCACCCCTGGGGTACGCCAGTTTCTTGTGTAAAAGTGTTGGAGAAGGTTGCACCTAGGCGGACTCGGAACGTGCGGTTGGTTAGGAAGTCATTCAAACAGCTCAGCATCCTGCCGCGGATACCTAGGTCCGCTAGGTCACGGAGGATACCGAACCTCCACGTGGTATCGTAAGCCTTCTCCATGTCGAAGAAGACCCCGATACAGTGCTGGTTGTGGATGAACGCTTCCCGAACTGTGTTCTCAAAGCGAACGATGTGATCGGTTGTGGAACATGTCTTTTTAAAACCGCACTGGTGTATATCTAAAAGTTGCCGGGACTGAAGTATGAAGGTTAGTCTGATGTTTAGAATGCTTTCGAATGATTTTGCTATACAGCTAGTGAGTGCTATTGGCCTGTAACTGGTGGGAGTAGTTGGTGGTTTGCCAGGTTTTAGGAAGGGTACTATGATTGCTTCTTTCCATGCTTGGGGGATTTCTCCACTCATCCATATTTTATTGAAAAATTTTAGGAGAGCCTCTATGGCAGTCTCAGAGAGGTGAGCAAGCATGGCATAATGTATATTGTCTGGGCCTGGTGCTGTCATTTTACCGGATGTTAGTACTGTGTTTAGTTCCTGCATTGTAATAACCTGATTGTAGTCTTCGTGTATGCATGTTCCAAAGGGAAGTTTTTGTTTTTCTACTATTGTTTTGTGCTTTTGAAATGTTTGTGTATAGTTGGATGAGCTTGAAACTGTGGAAAAATGCTCACCCAATATGTTGGCCTGTTCTTCTAATGTTGTTTGAGTACCGGGTGTTGTTAGCATTGGAAATGTGAATGGAGTAAAATTTCCAGTGAATTTCCGCACCTGCTCCCACATTTTCTTGGATGTTATTGAGCTGTTTATGGAGGATATGTACTGTTGCCATGATGCCCTTTCTGTGTTGCGTCTGATGTATCGTGCTTTGGCTCTGGCCCTTTTGAAGATGAGCAAGTTTCCTGCAGTGGGATATCTGCGAAGGTTGCCCCAAGCCTTGTTTTGCTGCTTTTTAGCCGATGAGCATTCGTTTGACCACCAAACTTTATGTGTTTTTCGTGCAATTTCAGACGTTTGTGGGATGGCTTCTATTGCTGCAGATATTAAGCATGTGACAAATTTTTCATTTAGTTCTTCTATAGTAAGGGTTTCGGCATATTCTTTTTCTAGTGTGGCCTTCGTTCTGAAAAGTCCCCAATCGGCGAGGTGAATTTTCCATCGCCGTGGCTTCGTAGGGATGATGGATGTAGCTGATGTTAGCTTTAAAACTGTAGGTAAGTGATCACTTCCCCGAGGGTCGTCTAAAACATCCCAAATAAAATCATTAAAAACCGATGGTGATGCAAACGCTAAATCTAGGCAGGTCATTTTTCCAGAGCTGGGGCAGCAGTACGTTGCTTTTCCAGTGTTCATTAAACATATGCTATTTGAAAGAATAAAATCCTCGATGAGCTCACCCCTGGAATCAGTATGCTCACTTCCCCAGAATGAGGAGTGTGCGTTAAAATCCCCAATTATGACATATGGCTCAGGCAACTGTCCCAGAAGTTCTTCTAGGTCATGCATAGTAATTGTGTTGTGTGGTGGCATGTACACAGAACATATTGCTATTGTTTTATGGCTAATGATGTTTACTGCGACCGCTTCTAAGTTCGTCTTTAATGACACCTCTCTTGCAGGGACATCGCTTTGCGTAATGATAGCGACGCCTCCTGAGAGTCGGCTAGCTTGTTCTCGGTCTTTCCGGAAAATATTATATTTTTTTAAGATGTTTGTGTGCTGTGGCCCAAGGTTCGTTTCTTGCAGGCACACAGCTGTAGGTGCCATTGTTTTGAGCATATCGGTTATGTCTGTGTAGTTTCTGTGTAGACCTCTACAGTTCCATTGTATTAGATATGCCATTGTGAGAAGTTGGGGATTGGGGAAAGTCACTTATTTTCAGGAGCAGTGATTCGTGGTTTCCCTTTTTTCTCTAGGGAGTCTCGCCGCCGCTGTAGCGGTGGCGAACTAGGAGTTGTATCCATCGCCACTTTCGTGGCGCCGGATTTCTGCGGAGATTCCGCGGATGCGTGTTTTTTAGATGTCCGCGGACTTTCGCTGACATCCATCTCCTCCACGGTGGACGTGGAGGATGCTTCTTGGTTGCGATGGCCCGTGGCCTTCGCATTCGTCTTTTTTGCTGGCACCGCTGAACCAGGCCCTGCTCCAGCGGCAGAGTCTTTTGGGCCAGTAGTTGCCTTCTTATAGGGGTGGGGCGACAGGTCCAGTTCAGCATAGCTGTTCTGGGTGTCTATCGCCGAGGATGCCACTGCTGAAAGTAGGGCCTGAGGGCCTCCGGCGAGGATCGCGTGGTCTTCCCGCGAAATTTTCAGCCCTGTGGACTGTGTCATTGACTTCTGTGGTGGGGACTTGGTTGTCGACCCCAGGTCCTTCGGATCGACCTGTGTGCCGACAGAAACCGAAGGCGGCGGCGGTCCCCGCGTCACCGCTTCGGAGTATGTCCCTTTCTGTTGGAAAGAGACGCGTTTTTTTGCTTCAAAGTAGGACAGGTTTTCTGTGGTCTTCAAAGTTATGATTTGTTTTTCTGTTTTCCAAACTGGGCACGACCTGGAGTACGCGCCATGTGCGCCACTGCAGTTGATGCATTTTGGGGTGCGTTCGCATCTTTCTTCTGTATGTGCGTCTTCTGCGCATGTGACACACGTGGGTTTGCCCCGGCAAGCCAACATGCTGTGTCCAAAGCGCTGGCACTTGAAACATCGTCTCGGATTTGGTATGTATGGGCGGACTTTACAATGGAGGTATGCGGCGTGGATGGAATCAGGGAGAGTTGTACTATTGAAAGTTAGGACGATGTGTTTTGTCTTGATTTCAGCATTATTTCTCCGGATGGTTATTCGTCGGGCTGCTATTACTCCTTGTTCAGCTAGTTCTTCTTCCATTTCCGCATCCGTACTCTGTAGGAGTTCATATTCAGATATGACGCCCTTTGAGTGGTTCAGGGTGCGGTGCGGGGTTACCTGTACGCTCATTTCTCCAAGATTCTGTAAAGACATCAGTTTCGCCCTCTGTTCTTTTGTGTTTATTTCTACAAGGAGATCTCCGGTTCGCTGCTTTTTTGCTTTGTAGTTTTTGCCTACACAGCTTTTTAGGGTGTTGGCGATGACAAATGCAGACAGGTTGGCTACCGGTTCATCAGTGTTTGAGTGAACCATGAAAAACTTCGCAAACGTTTCTGGTTTCTGTGGCATCAATTGTTTCGCATCGGTGCGACTCCTTTTTGGGAGCCGATCAGATTTTTTTGAAAATTTTTCCATACGGCATGTACTGGCTAAGGGTTCCAAATACTTTGTCGCCTCTGATTCACCCTTATACACAGAGGAAGGTCCCGGGACTCCCCCCCTGGTAGACAGACGAGGAGCCCATCGGCCGAGGATTGACCACTTCCTCGACCGCCACCGTTCAAGGTTTCTTCCCTCCACCTTTCAACCTATCGCCACGGTACGGATGACAGCTTCGGTGTGGGGGCTAAGGGTCCGTGGTGGCGCCAAGCACCAACACCTCGTTACACAAGGTGCCCTTGCGGGAAGAAGAAGAAGAAGAAGAAGAAGAAGAAAGAAGAAGAAGAAGAAGAAGAAGAAGAAGAAGAAGAAGAAGAAGAAGAAGAAGAAGAAGAAGAAGAAGAAGAAGAAGAAGAAGAAGAAGAAGAAGAAGAAGAAGAAGAAGAAGAAGAAGAAGAAGAAGAAGAAGAAGAAGAAGAAGAAGAAGAAGAAGAAGAAGAAGAAGAAGAAGAAGAAGAAGAAGAAGAAGAAGAAGAAGAAGAAGAAGAAGAAGAAGAAGAAGAAGAAGAAGAAGAAGAAGAAGAAGAAGAAGAAGAAGAAGAAGAAGCAATGTGGCAGCATGTGCCATCGTTTCTGAGACAAAGGCAACAACAACCGATGAACGCACAGGTGCAGAAGTTAATCGTTTTAGCTGCTGCAGCGTTGTTGCTGCAGCGAAGTGCTGCTTTAGCCGCCGGTGCGTCGGTCCGCGAGTTTATCTGCAGTCCTCTTCTTGCTGCGGTTCTCCTGTTTCTTTGCACGCAGAGCGTATTTATGTGTGCTCATATTTCAGCTGGTTTTGTCTTACAGCTATATTATAGTAAAAAAAAATATTTCAGACCGTCAAAGCTTCATGGAAGTGCTCAGATTGAAAAAGGAAAATATTCTTGAGAAGCTGTTACTAAATTTTTGAACTAGTTTCTGGTCAAAGAATCATTTCATCATTTCCGCTGTGGTTGCATGATGGAGCTAAAAGAATATTAAAAAAAAAACTCCTTCATTCAAGCTTTGGTTTCTGAAACATACTTGGTCATTACATTAATGCACAATGTCCTGCAATCTTTTACAGCTGAACACCAAGTTTCAAGAGCCCAACTTTTTACGTGAAAAAACAACATTACTCTTCCAGTAAAATTCTACCTCGACGCAAGCGGATCTCACGAAGAAGTATTGCTTTCGTCTTTCTGATCTGATTTCGCTTTTATTGTTCAGCCTAAATTTTTACCTTATCGCAAATCCTAGTGCAACTCGGACTCAGTGTTCCTGTGTCATGGCTGTTTATATTCCCTTTCTTACACTGGTTATTTACATGATTGGTACTGGGCGGTTGTGGTTCCTGGGAGAAAAGGGCTGATGCCATAAAAAGTTCGCTTGTCCAAAATTTATGTCATATATTTTAAGAATTTTTAATATAAACACTATACTTAATTTACGGTAAGTGTCAGCACAAAACTTCCCAGCTATATACGCTAAACTCTGAAACGCGTCCACCACAAAAATTTAAATTCTTTTCCTCACAAGCCGAAACGAACTTTTCCGCCTCTGGAGTTCATACTGGTACATCGCTTGTGAGTAATTCCGCCTGTTTCATCAAACGTATAGAAGTTGCTACCGCACATACACAATTAGCTCTAGCGTGCCAAAGATGCTTGCCCGATTGCGGATCTGGATGCGCACTGTGCTATCTCCAGCGCATGAAACGCGAACAAGAAAAGTAAGGCGGCAACACAAAAACACCAGCATATTAGCTCGTGAAGAGGAAATACAACGAGGCTGATCAAGAGTTCTGAAGAACAGTCTTTGCACCTGCGAAGGTAAAAGAACCTGAGCTAGTATTGAGCTTCTCCTTGCTGAGATATACTTATTATGGGTTTGGTGGCTCAGTTTTCATCTTCGCGTTTCATTTCTTGCTGATTTCAGATATCTTGGTACTCTAATCTGGAGAACCCCTGCTGCTCATTGGTCTTGTTGTCATGGCATGCACTTAATGGTCGCTGTACACAGAGCGCGCGCGTAAAACAATTCTGGTATAATGCTTCACATGCCTGCACAACCAGTCGACGAAGTAGTTTCGCCGGTTATTCAATCCCAGCAAAATATTTAATTTATGTAAACACTCAAGGAAACTCTGGACAATCGATTATCCAGGCACGTAATATATTCCAGAATGGTTGCTTGCTAGGCTTATTGGTTCATAGTAAATTATATGGCAGCGTGAATAACATTAAGGTAGCGACGACGACAGTGACAGAGAGAAAAGAGCGCTGGCCTTTTCTTTCACGGGCTTAAGTGCTCGTAGCCGAGGCGGCAAAATATGCCAGAGGTACTCCGTCATCTTGTCAATGGCTGGGCTGTACTGCTGCCAGATTCTTGGAGACGAAGATCTGGACGCAATCCCTTTCACTTCTACAAACAAGTACTCTCGGAAGAGGCGGGCCTGTCGTATCCATTAAACTAGAATCCTTCAGGAGCCTTGTTGCATGTCCGACACAAAGACTGATAGTCCGGAAGGTCACGCGCAATTCTTGCGAATATATAGCCCCCAAAAAAGAGGTAAGGCAAAACACACAATAAATATTGCGTAAGAGCTGTTATTTGCCTTTTTAATACGCAGTGGTTCATTGCTTGTGAGTTCGTTTGCCTGTTTTATACGTTGTCGACTCTATTTTCCAACTGATCGGTGCGAAAAACTAGCGCCGTGGTTGTAATACACCGTAGGATACACGCGTACGTTGCATTGAATCTAGCAGGAAATATTCTTCTAGCCACGACTATGATTTTGTATCGTGAGCTGCATTCTCTATATATTGATGTCTGCAGGCCACGTTAGCGGTTTTAATTTTTCATGGCAAGTTGTTCTTCAGTGAGTGACATGAGTGTCGCCGCTGCACTGATTGCGCTGGCTTAACAGAAACTGATGCAGTCGTCTTTATGCGCTAGAAATGCATTCAAATTCGATTTAAATGGTCTGCAAGTCCCAAGAAGGTTGCTGGCTTTCGTAGAGTGTTAAAGGCATACCAAGTAAAGGGTAGCAAACTAAAAAAACGCAGTAAACTAGCCCACTTAAAGTGAGTTCTTCAAAGTTATTCATAAGTAATGAAAAATTAGATAACTTTCCAGTTGTTGCCTTCAGGAGTGAAGAGCCAGTTCTGAAATTGTAGATCGTCTTGAAAACAAACTAGCTGAAATTGGTCTCCCAAGTTGCCAAACACGCAGATTTATTAACTGGCATTAAGAAAAAGATGCCGCATTATTGTACAGGGAGAATATGGGATGTCTTGTTACTTGCCGTCTTCTCAAGTTTAAATGAGCCATCGCAGCCAATTTATATTTATATTCTATATCCCGTCGCATGCGCAATACAAGCGAGTTAAAGCCAGATCTGTCGGAATATTTGTAAGCTGATAGTAAAAAAGCAGCGATGCAAACTGTGCTACGTCTAGACTACCCTGATTGGATCGCATGCTTTCTGGCTCGTGTTTTGTCATAAGAACGGTTTTTGAGGAAATATAATATCCATGCGTGTAGTCGTACTGTCACCCCGAGTGGCGAGTAAGGAGATGCGGTAGCTAAAGTAAGACACGTTGTTCATGGTAGTATTCTGCTCTCACATATCTTGATTGGTGCTCCATTAAGTCATCGTGCAGTTGGGCACCATCTGTGGTTAAAGACAGCGCCTGCCGCTTTCCAGAGCAATTGCGCTCTTGGCGATTTGCACCCGCGTTTGCGGGTGGTTTCACCGTTATCAACATCCTTGTGCGATGGTATAGCATCACAGAGAGCGAGTGAGATGTTCAGATGCGAGTCAAAATGATTGGCCCATGTGAGCGCTTTAATAATACTAACAAAATTATTAGATAAAGCATTTTAAATGAGCCACTTATCCCCTCAATCGCAGCATCATCAACAAAACAATCAGTCATTGGATAGAGACCGGATGGCTCCGTCGGCAGTGCCTTTGCGAAAGCTGCTTGATTTTGTACGGCAATGCAGTAAGGCACGTTCATAATGTAATTGTCGTATTCAGTCAGAAGTTCTTTCGTATGCCACCTCTGCTTCAAACTTCAGCTGGAATAAGCGGGCAGTTTAAAAGCGTGGAGAGTCTTACATTGTGCGTTTAGCGTAGCTACAGTCCGTAGGCGGACGAACGGAAACCTGACGCACAGAATTTTTGAACAAAGAGACACAGAAATGTAGTCGATAAATAAATTCCTGCGATAAAAACTTCCAAGTACACTTTGATGAAGATATCGGGAGAAAGGGAGCGAAATTCTGCTCGCAAGACTTTGCAAGGCTGGGCAGCACAATTATCCCAAGATTCTTTTAAAGTACTGTTCAAATATTAAAACTTGCTCGCCTCATCTCATGCAAAAGATCTGAATTTTCGCTCATTGTGAAATTAAAATAATGGTTTTATTGTGTGCACCACCTGTGTTATGCCACTCTATGGGAAATGCCTATAGCGTAGAAGCGCAGGCACAAGTAAACAAGCTGCCCTTCAACTTCTGACGATGCCAATCTGGGTTAGGGCGGCACCTGACAAAGTTCCTCTGGATCCGGCACGGCGCAACTGCACCGGTCTCGACACCAGCAAGTGCTTCGTCAGGCGGCGCTCCCACACAGAGTGGCACGATTCGGAAGATCAAGGGGATGGTGTCTCTTAATTCCACTCAATATTGTTCGAAAGGAAACAAAAACGCCCAGTACGTGAATAAAGCCCTAGAGATACGCAGACAGCGCCTGTGCCATCACGCATGCTGTTCTTACAAAGGCGCCCATCACCGAACACCAAAAAAAGAGAATATGAAAAGCAGAAACTGCATAAATTTGCGAATCTCAGCGTCACACTTTGTCTAGGGGGCATAAACAGTAATTCGTAATGCGATTTCTTGCAGTGCAAGAAGCTCTGTTCAGTCTGGCTTATAATAACATTAAAATGTTCGTTTTCAGGCAATTCGTATCATACCAGATCGCATGCTCATTCATCACAGTGGAGCGAAAGAGCAAGAACTGCTACGCTAAAGCGAAAAAAAATTGCGATAAAGGCGAAAACTGGAAAAACATCGAGTAGCCATGCTCCATGCAAAGCACTGTGTTGGGACTGCGCAGACTACTGCGGGCCACAGCAGAAAACAGGGCCGGCTTCGGTTTTAGTACAGACTCTGTCATGTGAATACACTAGAAAAATAATTTTTACATGTCTTTCGAGGCAAATTCATGGCATTTAGAGTAAAGATGAGTAATATGGTGATTTTCGAATGCGTTTTCTTTATCCCCGCTTACCGCCTCCTTCTGCACCATAATGTGGAGCAAAATGGGACCCTTTGTATTCTAAAACTGGGTTAAATTTTAATCTGCTCTTATTCAGTTGGCCTTCTCATATCAGATAAACGGGATGATCAGAAGGCACAAAATAATTCTGTGGTAATAATCATTTGATAAATGCAAATAATAAAATAAAGGTAACGATTTGAAAATTCGTGTTGCTTTTAAACGATTTCCCCCACAGCTACTGTGCTAGCCTCTCGCCCAGTGCACAAGCTGAGCCCCGTTGGAGGCAGCGCTGCACAAAAAAAAGAAGTTTTTGTTATCTTAGGCTCGTAATGGACAATTTATCAGCTCCAATGTCACATTGAAGCTTTTGTTTTTAACAAATTATCTTTTAAGGCGTTAAAAATTTGTTTTTTTTGTAAACTGTAACTGTGCAAATGTTTCAGTCACCTCTTGTTCACTACGATCTGCAACATTTGAATTAGTCCTTTGTCCTTGAAGGCAATAAAAAGAGTAAAATAATTACTTTTTACTAATGGTTGCTTTGGAGACCGAAGAAATGCTGCCGACTAGGCCAAACAACTCTCAACACACGTAAGTTGATTCCACTGGGCTAGCAGACTCCGTCTTTCTTGAAGGCATGGTTATCTTGGTTACCACACCTAGTATATAGCTCGCATAATGTCTTTTTTTTACTTTCCGGGTGGTCGCTTTTATGTAGCATTATCCTCAAAGTAGTTGAGTACCAGTACATACAACGCTTAGTGAAGCGCACCCCAGTGGTTCCAGTAGACAAAACATCGTAGTCAAGCAAATTTTACGGCGATCCCACGAGATGCCAAAGCAACCAGTATCTGCCCAGTGCACCTACAGTGAACTTCAATGAGCGCAAATAGCTGCACGAGGAAGGTACTTCTTCAGCGGAAGAAAACTCTCGACGGCACTGCTTTCTGCAGAACGTACAAAAAGAGCAAGAAACAGCGCACTTGGTTTTTCATAGAACAGCCATTGCTATTTCAATAGCATAACTGCGAGTATATTGCAATGGTCCTCTGTAGTCATTTAATAGCTTTCAATAACATTCTTTACGTCCTTTATAGGCCGCAGAGGCTTAAAGGTGCGTTACGAAGTAAAAACTAAGCAATAAATCAGTGCTAGTCCACACATGCATAACATAACCTATATCCAGCTGCTAACACGTGTTGATTGACAACATTCCTACATTTTATTCAACAAAGGCGCCAACGACGTAAAGCTAGCACGCGACTAATTCACTTTTCGGCAATAATACGTCACTTCATATTGCAAAAATCTCTATTGCGGCAGGCTCACTTGTCCATGCGAATATTTGTTTCACTGGAGAATACCACTGTTCATGTCAAGAAAAATTACTTTTCACACAATATCATGAATATTTATTTTAAAGCTTTTGCATTTTACTTCCAATTAAAAGAGGTGGATTAAAAAACGTTCTTTCTCTGTTGCAGAAACTAATCTACACAATACTAAAGGGCTCTGGATCAGAAATAAGCCCTGAGAGCACCAGAGCAGCTTTCTCTCGTTACGGGCGATCAGAGAGGGTGCACGGAGCCGACGCAGTTATTTTCCTGATGGTTGTGTAAGTGCAGTTCACTGGAGAAACTTTGAATATTGAAAGTACAGAGGCGACAAATAAGCTCCCATATTTTTTTTTCAGGCCAGATGAAAATGCCAACATGTACAACGACGTGTTTCGCAGTACGTAGAAGTTAAGAGAGTAGAATAGAATTACGCAAATTTCAGGAACTGTAAGATATTTGTTCGTACAAAAATCTAGATCGCATTGTTTGCTGTGCATGTACAGTAGGACAAAAATATGGCCGCCCAGAACCTGCAGTCCACCCAACAAAAATTCCATCGTATACAAGGACAGTTCGAGAAATCTGGCGAATATATTTTCGCCAAGTTTTCACGTCTTGGAATATGATCTTGTACAGATATTCAAAAGAGTTTCTAATCATGTTTGACATTAATGGTAAAAGTCTATAAGTAAGAAGTGAAAAGTGACGAGATCGTAGTCGAGGCCATCATGCAGCAATGAATTAGCGGTGCTTTTTATTAAAATAGCATGTTTTACTTCAATATTGGTACTGTTATGTCAATATGATGCCTCTTGAAGAGAATATCAATTTATTTCTGGAATGATATTAAAGAATGCTCTTTATATTGAATGTGGCGGTGCTTGACGGACGCGTCAGATCAGGCAGCCTCGTATGATATATTAGAGGACCTATATACAGGCTGTTTTAAATGATAAGTTTCTGCAAAGGGAACATCGAAAACATCGCACTATATGTAAGTCTAGCGCCACTGGACTTCACAATAGATTCACATTATCACGCAGTGGTGACTGCAGTCCGGAGAGCACAAAGGCAGCGAAAATGGCTCTAAACAAAACTCTTTCTTTGGGCTAACTCGCGCCCACAGTAGACTTAACCACTCGGCGGCGGCGCACCTACAAGCGTGCTCGGCGGTCGTCGAACAGAATGCCCGCCGCTGTCGGCCATGCTGAATTTAAAGCTGATAGCGAACTTTCCAGATAAAGTTCGCAAATGACAAGAATATTCTGGAACAACGTAGAATAAGCTCTGTCTGGATGCGATCAATCGAGATAAATCTGGCCGCGTCTTGCATCGCAAACAAAGTGATAAAGCGGCGGCGGAAACTTTGCATTATTAACAAACACTGCAAAGATTCGCGGCATTACTCCCCTCTCAAAGAAGCACCGACCCGATGCATTAAACAAATTGGGCGACTAGCAAGAAACAATACGGATAGTGCGAAAATAAACATAGAGTGTGAAAACTATATTATGCGTGTCCATTAGTGCGCATAGTATGGCTTTAGACAGACGACATGGACAACTTTTGGTCGTATGCGGCGTCGCTGGTATGCTGTCATTGCGTCAGGGATGACTTCATAATCCAGGTCACCTAGCCGACGAAGAACCTTGTACGGGCCTAAATAGCGGCTCAAAAGTTTTACACTCAATCGACGGTGGCGAATGGGCGTCCAAACCCAGACTTGGTCTCCTGGCTTGTATTCCACGTTGCGTCTTCGTAGGTTGTAGCGTCTGGCATCGGACCGCTGCTGACCTTTGATCCGCAATCGGGCAAGCCTTCAAACTTCTGCGCGTTGAAGGTAGGCGGCGACGTCGACGTTCTCACCTTCGGTAACGTTGGGCAGCATGGCACCTAGCGTGGTCGTTGACTCCCTGCCATAGACGAGCCTAAAAGGCGTCACCTGAGTGGTCTCCTGCACTGCGGTGTTGTGGGCCAAGACGACGTAAGGCAGGATGACGTCCCAGTTTTTGTATTCGGCA
Organism: Amblyomma americanum; assembly: GCA_030143305.2. Classification (NCBI taxonomy): domain Eukaryota; kingdom Metazoa; phylum Arthropoda; class Arachnida; order Ixodida; family Ixodidae; genus Amblyomma; species Amblyomma americanum. The sequence goes on from JARKHS020030946.1 coordinate 141,252, forward strand.
TCGGCATACATGGCGAGCATATCGGCGATAGTATTGTTCAGGCGCTCGGTCAGTCCGTTTTCCTGCGGATGGCATGCAGTTGTCCTCCGGTGGCTGGTTTGGCTTTAACGCAGGATGGCTTGCGTTAGTTCCGCCATCAATGCCGTTCCTCTGTCCGTGATGAACACATCGGGCGCGCCGTGTCGTAGAAGAATGGACTGCACAAAAAAATTGTCGACTTCTGCTGCTGTTCTGTCGGTAGGGCTTTTGCCACGGGGTAGCGGGTCAGGTAGTCGGTTGATATGATGATACACTTATTTCCAGAAGTTGACTATAGGAAAGGGCCAAGCAAGTCCATGCCGATCTGCTGAAATGACCTTGAGGGGTGTTTAACCGGTTTCAGAAATCCTGCTGGTCGGGTAAGAGGAGTCTTTCGTCACTGACAATCTCGGCAGGTTTTCACATAGTGTGCGACATCGTGAGACAGTCGGGGCCAGTAATACTTGTCTTGAATGCGGCGGAGCGTGCGAGAACACCCGAGATGTCCAGCTATCGGCTCGTCGTGTGAAGCCTGTAGAACTTCTTCGCCAGGACAACCAGGTGCAACAATGAGGTAGGCTGTCTTGTTCGCTGCGAAGTTCTTCTTCATGGGGAAATTATTTTGTACACAAAAGGAAGACAGTCCTCGCTTGAATGAAGCGGGGGGGGGGGGGGAGAAACCTTGCCTTCCAGGTACTCGATGAGGCCTTTTAGGTCGGGGTCCGAGCGTTCCTGCTGAGCAAAAGAGCTGGGGCTGATGGGTCCCAGGAAGGCGTCCTCATCGTCGTCCGGCGGCGGTGTATCTACAGGGGCTCGTGAGAGGCAATCGGCGTCAGAGTGCTTGCGTCCGGACCTGTAAGCGACGGTGACGTCAAACTCCTGGAGGCGCAGACTCCATCGAGCGAGGTGGCCAGAGGGGTCCTTCAAATTTGCAAGCCAGCACAGCGCGTGGTGATCGCTGACCACCTTGAACGGTCGTCCGTACAGGTAGTGGCGGAATTTCGACGAAGCCCAGATGATGGCAACGCACTCCTTTGTTCTCGAATAGTTAGCCTCGGCCTTGTAAGGGAACGGCTAGTTTATTGGATGACTTTCTCCAGCCCGTCGTTTTTTTGAACGAGGACTGCGCCTAGGCCCATGCTGCTTGCGCGACGATTGGTGGCGACAGTAAACGACGCTGAAGTTCCTTGAATGCTTCTGCTTGCGGCTTTTCTCATTTAAACGAAACGTCTGCCTTCGTCAGTTTGGTCAGAGGCTGGGCGATCCGCGAAAAGTTTTTCACAAATCATCGGTAATATGCACAGTCCGAGTAACCTGCGCTCTGCTTTCTTATCGGCTGGCGGTGGAAACTGTTCAATAGCAGCTGTTTTCTGCGGGTCTGGGCGTACTACATCCTTGCTGACGATGTGGCCTAGAAACAGCAGCTCTTCATAGGCAAAGTGGCATTTCTCTGCTTTCAAGTTTAGGGCAGACGACTTGATGGCGTCTGGTACTGTTCGAAGTCTTTTCAGGTGCTCCTTAAAGTTCGAGGCGAAGACAACGACCTCATATAAATAGGCGACACGAAAGAACAGCGCGCAAAAAACAGCGCAGCGACAAAATAGCGCAGGGCAAAAACAGCGCAGCGACAAAATATAGCAGGGAAAAAACAGCATGGCGGCAAAGCACCGCAGGGAAAAAAAACAGCACGCGTCAAAACGGAACGCCGGACAAAAAGGCACAGCGACAGAACGGCACAGCGACAAAACAGCACGACGACAGAAGAGCACAGCACGATGGTGCAGCGCTGCAGAGGCTGCTGCAGTGGTCGCGTGCTCCAAGGCAGTGAGAAGCATAGCTTTGTGTTTGTAGACTGTTTGTAGCTTTTTATTTTAAGCGAGAAAATAATAAACCGAAGCGGAAAATGCCACTCGAAAGGGCCGCTTTTGCCTATCTCATTGGATTCTCCCCCTTTACCCAAGCTCCCTCTGACCAATTCTCCCTCGAAAATAGGTAGACGCCGTTTCCTGGAGGGCCTCCTCTGAGGGGCATCTGCCACTTCGTTCTTGAGTTGTATCCGACTGTAAAAGGCGAGCTCGTCCCTTAAACTACAGTTGCAGTAAGCGCCTTGTCCGTATTCCTTCTTTGTTCGTCCTACCTACTCCTGCGCCTTGTATCTTCGAGTCATGCACCAACTCACCCAGCCAGGGTCATATTCCCATCCATTTTGCCGCAAAGCGATTCTCAGTTGTGCCTAGACAATTTGAGCGCGTATTCCTCTATCGCTTTAGTGTGCCTTGCTATCCTTCTTCGAAGGTTGCGGTTCCACTTCTGACTTTTAAGCCACCGTCAGGTGCCTGGAAGCGGAAGGGGCCCTGAATTCTGAATGGCCCCTGGAGCCGGAACGGCCCCGTGACCCGAGACGAGGGACGTAGAGCGAGCGGCCGCGAAAGCATTCGCCCTACCTGGTTCTGGGCCGGCTCCGACAGTCGACTCTCTTCTTTGATCAATTTCCCATCTTGTCTTGAGTCTTCTTTTCCAACTGCCATTTCTTGCATCACGTACGGAGCCCTGTTGACCTCATTAATGTTTTTGTTTCTCAATTCATGTCCCTAGCCACAGGGAGCACACTTTATTCACACGAGTGGTCTTTCGTTGGGTGTGATTGCCACATCTTTTGCACATGACCACGCCTGAGTTCGGGCACACATCGGCGCGATATCTGAGCTGGCCGCACTTGAAACACACTTGGTATTTCTTCTCATATAGCGGTCACCGAAGGGGGTGCTCTCGTATTAGATCCAATGCGATTTGAACGAAAATGTCTTCGACGGAAGTCCTTCTGGTTGGGTTCTTGAGATAGTTGAGAGAAGACTGACGCCAACCAATATTTTTAACTTTACCCAACGTTTCGGGGCCAACTCGGTCCCATCTTCAGGGGTGACTAAAGGGTGCCAGCAGCAGCAGCGGGTTGCTGCCTTCGCTCTCCCTTTGTTAGCACGTGGCACAGTCCACTAACTTACGCGGAGGGGAGCGTTCCTGGAGTCCTATATATCGTCTCCTTTGTGAGCCGGATGTGCCATGACTCCACATATCGCCTCTTGAACAGGTTTGGTTCCACGGCCAAGACGCTTTCCTCCTCGAAGGCTATCCGGTGGTCGGCGCGCTCGCAGTGTTTGGCGAGAGGGTTGGATTCTGAATTCATTAGCCGGATGCCTTTTTTGTGTTGCCTTATTCTTTGGTTAAGGTTTCTTTTTCGCCGATGTATGAAGCCGGGCACTTTGAGCATGGGATTTTTGTAGACGACACCCGGTTGTTTTTCTCTGGGGACGCTGTCTTTCAGTCGTGGAAAGAAGCGGCTTATTCTCGGAAATAATGGTGAAGCTCTGTGTCCAGTTTTTTAAGGCCCAAATAGGTGTGAAAAACGAGTAATAATTTTTGTTTTCCCAACACGCATATTAAATGCCTCAGGAAGCCCAACACTTTTTTGCTAGGCAAAGCAGAAACGCAAAACAAAACATTCTACTTATAGCTATGCCTTCCATCATGTATCAGTGCTTCTAAAATAGATCTTGCGTGTTAGTCGTTAGTAATTTGGTGGCCTTCTTAAGTCATTTTTATAACGATAACAACTGTCAGCTACTTAACCATCCCATTCTACTGCCAAGTTGGCTTTGGTGGTCACTACAAAACTCAATTGTTCTGTGGTGAAAGTTGTGTAATTTCCGCGATGCTTGAACATTTTCAAGCAGCAGTCGGCACTACCTTGCCGACATGAGCAGAGGGCTTTCTTGTTTTTTGGATAAAAGGGCTATCTGGGATAGGTTTTGGTTTTAAGAGGGTTTAACGTCCCAAAACGACTCAGGCTATGAGAGACGCCGTAGTGAAGGGCCCCGGAAATTTCGACCACCTGCGGTTCTTTAACGTGCACTGACATCGCACTGTACACAGGCCTCTAGAATTTAGCCTCCATCGAAATTCGACCACCGCGGCTGGGATACAACCCGCGTCTTTCGGGCCAGCAGCCGAGCGCCGTAACCACTGAGCCACCGCGGCGGCTGGCTCTCCGGGATAGTTTTGAAGCACGAGAAGCACAATAGTCAGCGATACCATTTCGCGCACTTTTCGTTTAAATTTAATTAGAGAACCAATCGCTGATCTGAACGCTTGGAATGTTTGAACTTGTGTTTCTTTTTGAATCTGATTTCAAGCTAAACTGCCCTGAACTACACTTGAAGAACAGCTAAGTTTACAGTCCTTTTAGCCAGATCTATAGAAGCTACGTGAATAAACAAACGTATTATTGTTTTGGCATAAAAAACGCTTACAAGCGAAAACTTGCGTCTAATCTATATTTGAGATTTTGCCACGGTCCCAACTAAAACGCAACCGTATTCGTCCAGTTCGAAGTCCAATTCATTGCCGTTGCATTTTTTTGAGGAACAAGCTATTCAGTTTCGGCACCTGAACGGGATATGGCCAGTGTTAGGCCTTTCATTTTATGGTTACAAACAATATACTGCAAAACATTTTCTTTGATCTAGATAATCTGCCAATTAAGGAATTTCAGGGAAGCTTAACGAAAAATTAAAAAAAAGCTTTTTTCTGTCTTAGGCTTTGATTTGGTCTGTGTAAGGCCTTTCATTCGGTAGTTGAAAACAATGCAGTCCAGCATTTTCTCCTTGGTCTGAAATAAGCAGGCACTAAAAGAATTTCAGGAAAATTTAAACGAAAAGCGAAGAGGCGCGTTTTTTATTCTGTGTCAAAGTTCGTTTTTTCAAGCTCTTCGAAATCAAGATGATTTTGACGACTAATTAGAAATCATGTGCCAGTTCTGGAAGTACAGGCTTTGTCCCAAGATAGTAAAAGCGCCATATTAATACTTAAAAAAATATTGAGCCTGGGTTCCTAATGCTTCTTGGGCTACTATTATCTTAAAAGCTGGCCTCATTGGAGTGCCTTTCTTTCGAACTTCCATTGTTCACGGACCAAGGGCATATATAGGTGCCATCTGTTCGGAATGTGCTGAGCGCTAAACCGCCTAATTACGGTGCTGCTGGATGCTTCGGCGACAATGCATACGCTGACGTACACACGTCAAGGCGAAGCGTTGCGATGCGCCACGCCTGA
>JARKHS020030947.1:0-29780 GCA_030143305.2 Amblyomma americanum
TAACTGCTTGTAGCATGTTACTACCTAGGTAGTAACTGTAGGTAGTAACCGCAAGTTATTAACGATTACTACCTCTGAGAGGTAGCAGCAAGAACTACCCTTCGTAGCATTTACTACCTCAGAAGGTAATAACAGCAACTACCTTTAATATGATGATGATGATGATGATAGATTTTTATGGCGCAAGGGCATCTGCGGCCAAAAAGCACCATGAAATAAGGTTGTTTTTTTGTTATAGTAAAGGTGGGGCAAAGACCAATTTCTCAAGCATTTCACCCTAAAGAAGCCGAGCACCATGCAGGGGAAAGGTTGTACCCATTGTATCACAGGCGGGTGCCCGGCGGCACTCTTGGGAGGGGGGGCACCTCCCGATTGCGAGGTGGAAGCTCAAACGACGAGTCCACCGCTGCGGTACCTTTAATATCAGTTACCATCTTCGAAGATAGCTACAGGAACTACCTTAAGCAACTTTTACCTCTAAAAAGCAGTAACAGCAGCAGCAACCTTTAGCAAACGGAGCTGATTTCTTTTTGTTGAAGTAACCCTTCATCTGAATTCTGGATAACACCCAGGCACTGCCTCATCGCTGCAACACTTTGAATCGCAGAAATAAGACTCCAGATGAATTAGAAGCATTATAATGAATGCAAAAAATTCCACTCCAAGGGGAACCTGGTTGGAAAAAGTTTGACATTGACAATTCCACTGACCTGATTAGAAAAAATTTTATTTACATATGTACACATGCCAAGGTTACCGGATACATTTGACATTCACAAGTTGACATGACGCTCAGCATGTAAGGCGAGCCAATTAGAGTGCCAAAACATCTTTGAATAACTAACAGGAATTTCTTGTGTGCGATTTAAAGCGGCGTGGCATGATTATTAACAGTGAGTGATACCGGAAAAATCTGACACGGAAAAAAAAGGGGGGGGGGGGAATAAAGAAGAAGACCCTAGCGCCAGTTTGGTCTAAAGACCAGAACAAGACGTTCATTGTTAACAGAAATGAATGGGCATGACCACTGCCGGAGAAACTCTTCCTCTCCCAAGAAAAAGAGTTCCTCTGACAAGAAACTGATCAGCTCCCTTCTAAGACGGCCAAGTATTGGCCACACAGCTCGGCGTCGAAAGCCACCAGCGACCGCGGTGCATCGATTGCGCCATAAACTAAAAAGACCTGCAACAATTAACAGGCGAGCAAAACGGCCGCTGGGGAAGCGGCCTTAGTAGCCCGTCAGTAATGTATAGACAGCACCACACGTACGAGCAGGAACGCGCGGAGTAGGAGTGCACCACTGGCGGATGTGCATGTGGCGGCAGTTTTTCCCGACTTGCGTATCGAAATTGTGCCGCAACTGTTCGTCGTACACCGCCGCCAGTGGTGCCATACAATTTCTCGTTGCATATAGCATTCGTCTCTTAGTCTGGAGGCTAGCTCCCAACCGGAATTCGAACTGTCGACATGTGTACCTCCAAGTGTATGCCTTTTCTTTCGTTCGGAGTGGTGTCATATGAGTGGCAGCCGTATTTACTACCTCCGCTTTTGGTGAGGTGGTAATGGGGTAGGGCAAAGATAGTAACTGGCAAAACGTAGTAACTGAAACTTCATTTTAATGGAGGCAGTAACGAGGTCTTAAGAAGGTAGTACAAAGGTAGGAAATGTTCAAAAAATGTAGTAACAGCTGCCGCCAGTACCTTTTTACTACCTTTTGTTAAGAGTATAGAAGTCGTTTGGTGCAACCTTCACCTAAAATGAAATTCTGTTAACGTCGGCGCGGACTACAGGTGGTGGTGGTAGTGGTTTTATTAAAAATAATAGTAAAAAGGAAGGAAAAGATTTTTGCTAGCCCCGGCATCTGCCATCGATACTGAAGCACCTGAGCTGGGGCAGCGGAAATAAAGGACAGCAGGCAGAATGGAGAAATTAAATGAAAGAGGTGAGGGGACAGGAATAGAGGACAGGGGGAGAAGTAATATGTACAAACTATTTACACAATAAGTAATGTGTCCCAAATGCTTAAATTGTGCATCTAGATGTCTTGTTTTATTTTATGTATAAATACGTCTATAGCTCTATGATCATAACAGCTGGTGATTTCAACTGCCCACTCGTTATTTATTAACTAGAATATTTTAAGTTCAGTTGATCCAAGAAGCAGTGCTATGTTTCATATCATGTTTACTTTGGAACTTCTACAAATTGTTAATAAGCCTACTCGTGCGCAAGTAACATCTAATTCTATAGTAGACTTGGTGTTTGTTAGTAACCACTTTAGAACAGATGACTGTAAAGTGGAAGTGTCAAAAGGAATTTCGGTCCATGAAACGACATATGTACGCAACACTTGCGAAACTTTGATCGTCGGCGGGGTCCTACGAAATATGTGCGCGCATTCAAGAGAGCGAATGATGCGGCTGTAATGACTTATGCATGAATTCCATTATTCTGTTCAACTGTATGTCCATAGTATAGTACTACTGTTGACGTCTTATGGGCAGAATTTAAAGAGCACGTGATGCACTTCATCACAACTTTTATCCCTTTGATAAAGAAGGCTACAAGCAAGCACCATCCGTGGATTACCCGAGAAATAATTCCCATGAAAAGAAAAATTAATAGGTTAATGCAAAGAAATAGGCAACGAGCCAACTTAGAATTAAAGGTAAACATAGGTTTCTTAACAAAAAGTATAAAGTACTCCAGGCTAAAGGACGTTTTTGTGGAACTACACTGAGCACCTTCATTAAAGATTCCCCGAACAAGTTCTGGAGGTATATACACAGAAAGAATGTTACTGCCAGTTCGCCTATATACGGAACACAGCAAGCTGACACATTTAATAGTTACTTCCATTCGATTTTCACAGCCTACGATGTTGTTTTAGGAACATTAGTGTCATAGTAATGAGTCAACTTTTAGGCGCTCCGGCCATAAGTGTACGTAAGATTCTTTCTCTTTTGTTGAACGTTGATGAAAAAAAAGAGTTCCGGTCCTGATGGAATTAATAATAATAATAATTGGTTTTTGTGCAAAGGAAAATGGCGCAGTATCTGTCTCATATATCGATGGACACCTGAACTGCGCCGTAAGGGAAGGGATAAGGGAGGGAGTGAAAGAAGAAAGGAAGAAGGAGGTGCCGTAGTGGAGGGCTCCGGAATAATTTCCACCACCTGGGGATCTTTAACGTGCACTGACATCGCACAGCACACGAGCGCCTTAGCGTTTTTCCTCCATAAAAACGCAGCCGCCGCGGTCGGGTTCGAACCCGGGAACTCCGGATCAGTAGTCCTGATGGAATTCCGAACTGCTTTCTTAGGCGTTATGCCGAAGCAATCAGTGAATATCTCTACTTCATATTTTCTAAGTCACTTCAGAACAGCTTTCTGCCAGCTGAATGGAAGATAGCAAATATAGTTCCCATCCACAAATCAGGTGACGCAGCGCCCTCGTCTAATTACATGCCTATAACCGTCACATGTATTACCTTTTGCAAAATTCTCGAGCATATCTTATTAAGCGTTTATAGAACATACCGAGGCCAACAATAACATGCACCATAACCACCATGGCTTCAAAGCAGGATTGCTCTAGTAGCAGAAATGTTTCATGACCTCGCGCAAAGAATCGACGATCGAATACAAACTGATATAATTTTCCTCGATTACTCGAAGGCTTTTTATTGTGCGGCACATGCCAAACTGAACTTCAAACTAGACAAGATACTTGGTGATGGTCCTGTTACGAGGTGGATAGCCAGCTGCTTATCGAAACGCCGACATTATATGCAATACAATGTCCATGCCTCTGATATTGTTCCGGCCATTCCCGGCGTGCCGCAGGGCTCTGTGCTAGCACCATTTTTTATTTATTTTATACATAAACGAGATAACATACCTCTTCGCGGAGTATTGCGTGCTGTATCAAAAAACAAACTCTCAAGAAGACAAAGGAAAGCTGAACACAGCTTTAAGCAACGTCATACAGTGGTGCAATACGTGACAAATGGTGATCAATATGAAAAAAATTGCAGTGGGTTAGCTCGGCTATGCCAGGACATACGTAGCGAAAGCAAGTGTGAAACTCCCCGGTTGGCCCTGTTCACATATTCCACAACGTATGAAGCACAGGCATAAACGTCCAGTATGACCTGTAGGTCCATGTTTGATTTCAGCACCGAGGCTATCCAACCTCAACAAGCCAGACTTGATTACCATCCTCAGTCAGTATTAGTTGCATGTTGCTGCTTGCTCGATATGTACCCGATGTATGACTGTATGAAGGAATGCTTTGAGACATGTTTGAACGCATGCTTCGAAGACCAGAGTTGGCGACTATCTTCCGTCTTCTAATCTTCCGCACTCGATGTGTCCGCTTATGAATGCTTTGATTTCTTGTGTTTTTAAATGTAATTGCTGGCTTTGTATAATTGTTTGTAATTTGCATCTTTCTTGCCTACATATCCGCTCCTGTAACAGTCCCAAGTTGGCCAACAGTAGTTCAAACAAATACATAAATAATAACCGGAAATCAAGAAGGATGCACACGCACGCTGCTAGAGCTCACATTTAAGTGTTCGTTGGTTAAGGGATCATGGTTATCACTTACTATAATTATTGAATTTTTACGAGCTTAAGTTGTCGAAGTGCCTATAATGCATACATCTGTCAAGGGCACCGGATCAATTCCTAAAACGCCAAGTATTTAAACAACCCATAATCCTTCTCCAAAAAGGGGAAGCTATAGTCTTCAATTGAACGCGCGACTTCGTGCTCTTTAGGAGAAGGCCATCCACTACCTATGGGAGTGGATGCCTTGCATGATGAGTTTTATTGGCACACCGTGAGATTTGGAAAGTGGCCTTGGCCCTGTTCTAAGCCATATTGGCTGCCGCGGTGGCTCAGTGGTTATGGTACTCGGCTGCTGACCCGAAAGACACGGGTTCAATCGCGGTCGCATTTCGATGGAGGCGAAATGCACTCTGCGGTGTTCGTGCACGCTGAAGCCCTCCAGGTGGTTGAAATTATCTGCAGGCCTCCGGTACGACGTCCCTAAAAGCCTGAATTGCTTTGGTACGCTAAAGCGCATAAAACCTTAAGACAGGCCGGTGACATTCTGCAATGTTTCCCTGATAGGGAAGCAGGTCGGCTACTGAGCGTCGTGTGTGCTGCAATCTCGACGAGTGATTCATTTGCCGTCACATATCAGTATATACGTATGGCCGCACTGAATACAGAACTTTCATTACCTGACGTGACTGGCTGCTAACGTTGGAACAAGCGATGAAGCAACCTGCGTCAGCGACGGCCGGCGGCAGATCGACGAGTGACTGAGGCAGGAAGGGAAGCAAGCCCGAGCTGCGCCTTCTTCCAGCTTGTCAGGAAGAGGAACGAAGGTCTACCCCACTGGCAGAAGTGCCTACGTCGCGCCGTCGCTCGCTCAAATGCATCGCTGCGTCACCAGAGTCGCCTAGTGGCCCGAGAATGTCGCGTCCATTTGGCGCGACAGGGGGTAGTCGTCTGCAAGCGACTGCTCTTGGCTTCATGCAAGGAGCGGCACACGCGATGAGCAGGGAAGCTGGCGCGCTTCCCAGCGTACGCCTTCAATCTGATAAGGCGCCGGCAAGCTGCACTCATTTTGTCCGGAACGTAAAATCGCGCATCAAGCTGAAGGATTGGAACACCGTTATGGAAACATTCTCGGAGGACCGCCCCTTGTAGCAGGAATATGGACACAGCGCTAAAAGTATACCCGTCACTTTACATAGTTTTTTGCGAGCGCCTGGGCGCCCTGGGCACTTCTGTGCCCGATAGTGCGTGCTCTCGGGATACACCGCACGCTGCATACCGCCTACCGCCTGCAGACGCTCACGGATACAACCAACGCCATCCTCTACGTCCGTGCTCATCGTGGACAACATTGCATACAGCGACTACCTCTCGCACGGGTCCAGCAACCTCGAGCAACACCAACAGCAAACCGAGCTGGGCAGCGCTTTTGAGGGAAACGGATCAGTAGCGAAATTACGTGCTTCTTTCGAGATACCGCCACTCGAGAAGATATCGGAATTCGACCACGAAACGCGAAAAACGTCGACTCGTGCATGGATCTTTTACAGGACATCTCGACGCCGAATGAGATAGCCGACGAAAAGCGCCTAGGCATCTTGACAGTAATAGGCCTAGAGGCTTATAAAATACTAAGGATTATCACTGTGCCGGCATTTTGGGAATAAATCTCGTACGAACGAATTAAATGTATGCTGAAAGCGCATAACAGCCCCAAAACTTTCGTCGTAGGGGAGGAGCGTAAGTTTAACCGGCGCGTGCAACAGGAGGGCGAAAGCGTCGAAGGCTCCATTATAGAAGTTCAAAATTCAGCCAGAAATTTCGACTACGGTGACTTGTTACAAGTCATCCTCCGAGACAGGCTGGTTGCCAGCATACGGAATGAAGAACCACAGCGTACCCTCTTCGCTGAACGATACCTTACATTTAAAAGCGCCTGTACAATCACCCTTAACAGTGAACTGCCGGTGCGGTACACTGCGCAAATGCTGTCAAGAGAACAAGACGCACCGGTGCTCGTAGTGAAAGACCGACCGCATCAACCCGAGGCAAGCTAAGCCCAGGAAAAGGCAAGACAACAAGAGTGGCAAGTGTGAAACATGAGGTAGGAAACGCTCGTCAGAGAGAGAACACTTTATTGCGGAAAAAGACGGGTTACTGGATTATTAGTAGAAGAGCCAGGCGGCCGTTAGCTGATTACTCGCGGCGACCTCTTCGGCAAGCTCAATATCTCCTGCCTGGACGGCGGGGTCCGATCTGCGCAACACTTCTTCTCAGGCTTCTGGTGAGGGAGCTTCTATAGGAGCTTCCGGAGGAGAATCCTCCGGGCAGTCCCATAGCACAGAGCCGCTAATCTTTGCAGTGTTTGTTCCTTCTTGAAATCTGCCGCCACGCCAATTTGTCCCTTTGTTTGCGACGCAAGACGCGACTAGAATTATCTCGACTGATCGCAGCCAGGCAGAGCTGATTCTATATTGTTCCGGAATGTTCTAGTGCATTTGCACGCTTTATCTTGAAAGTTCGCTATCAGCTTTAAATTGAGCACGGCCGACAGCGGCGGGGATTCTGTTCGACGACCGCCGGGCAGCTTGTCGCTACGCCGCCGCCGAGTGATTCAGTCCATTGTGGGCGCAAGTCAGCCCAATAAGCAGTTTTCTTTTAGAACAATTCTGACTTGCCTGGTGAGAAGATCAAACCGGATCCATTTAGCTGGTCTTCGATGGCGTCAACGGCTTCTTGCAGCGTGTTCTCAATGTGACCATCGCTGCCTCCCGGAACCCACAGCATGATGTCATTGGCGTTGATGCTGTGCCGAACCCCCTCGACTCGAGAGACTCGCTTGGCGACCCCGATCATGACGAGGTTGGATAACAACGGCGAGATGACCGAGCCCTGGGGGGTCCCGACACTGCCGAGCCTTCTCGGTTGGAGCCGTAGATCACCGGCGCATATCTCCGTAGTCCGCCCCGTCAGAAAGTTCTTGATGTGATTGTGTGTCCGTGCGCCCATGTTGAGTCTGGACACCTGGGCTAGGATCGCTGAGTGCTTCACTTTGTCGAAGGCGCTCTGCAGGTGCATGCCCTAGGATGGCCTTGTTGTCTTTCGTTCGGGTATCAGCGTCAACGATATCTTTCTTTAGCAGAATCATCGCGTCTTGGGTGCCGAGGGAACGCCGAAACCCGATGATCGTGGTGGGGTAACGTCCCGACTCCTGCAGTTAGTCCTGCCACCTACACATGAGGACGTGCTCCAACACCTTGCCCACGTATGACGTGAGCGAGATGAGAAGTAAGTTGTCCGTGTTCGGCGGCTTGCCTAGTTTGGGGATGAGGATGGTTTTGGCAGTCTTCCACTGCTGGGGCACTGACCCCGCCCACCAGCACTTGCTGTAATAACCGGTGAGGTTGTTGATGGCTACAACGCTGAGGTTCTTAAGTGCTCTCTCTGTTGGATATGTGATCCGGGCCGACCGCTGACCTGCTGTTTAGTTCGTGCAGGGTCGCTCGCACCTCCTCAACGCTGATGTCGCGGTCGAGCTTCTCGTTGGCTTGACCGCTGTACTCGGGATGCCTTTCCGTGGGTGTAACCAGGAGGTACTTGTTATCTCTGTGTCTGATTACTTCGGGTTCCCCATTTTCCTTGACTGTTCTGTAAATGATCTTTGTGAGGCAGTCGCGTTGGTGGGATTTTGTACTACCCGTGGAGCAGATGCCTCATTAAGTTCCAGGTCTTACCGCAATGCATTTGCCCGTCCGCGGCGCTACGATTTCGTTCCACTGTTGCGTGCAGAGCATCCGACAATGGGTTTTGATGGCGCGATTCAGTTCCGCCACCCTCTTCCTTAGGCGCCGATTTAGTCGTTGCTTCTTCCACCTATTTAGGATAGATTGCTTTGCCAGCATACGGAATTATGCTGGCAAATTCGATTAAGTGGCATTCGATTAAGTGCGCCAGGCGGCTGCCAATCCTGTCGACCTGTTCATCCCTTTCTATGATCTTCGTCGCCTCCTTGATGTTCCCCGCGATGTGGGCTGACCGTTCTTCTATGTTCTCGATTTCCTCCACCTCCGCTGTGGACATCAGCGATGGAAATTCCTCATCTCTGAGAGACGCTCGTTGTTGCTGCTGCCCTTGTTGTTCGGCCATCTTGCACTCCCATTGCCGCTTTCTACCTACGTATGGGGTCTTGTACCTATTCCTACAAACCTTGTCACCGGTCGGATGTGGCCCTCCGCACAATTTGCAAGTGGGGGTGCATCTATGATCTTCCTTGGGGTGAACGGCCCCGCAAGCAAAGCAAGCCTTCGCGTGAGGGTCTGGACAAACGTCGCAGCGGTGGCCCCCCTTTTCGCACTGCTTACATATATCGAATTTTTTTCGATTAGGCTGCACCTGGTGAGAACGGGACCATGGCACACGTAATTCGAGACCTTCAGGCCATTGAAAGCCACTATGACTGTAGTCGAGCGACCAATCCTTTTCGCGCCAAGTGCCAAGAGATTTCCAGAGTTAACAATATTTCGGTCGATTGCGGCCAGGGAATCCGTATTGGGATACCTCTAATAACGCCTTTAACGGTGCCACATGGCGCGGTTTGAAATGCGCCAACCACATGTTAATTGCCACCAATGCGGCTCGATATTATCTCGGCGTAACGTGAAGCACGTATATCGTAGGGGGTACTCACCACCATAATGTTTTGTTGCAAGTTGGGGCAGAAAGTATCCGCTGCCCCGTCCTTCCTTGATACGTTCGCCGCCATCATGATGGCCGATGCCACGGTGACGGTCTGAGTCATCGCGATGTTAAGGTCTTCTGGAGGCCGCACTATCAGCTTGGTCTCCTCTCTCGGTAGGGCGTCCGGCATCCTTGCTGCTCTCGACACCGAAGCTTTCACATTCCTGGCGAAGTTCTTCGTCGTAGCTCTTGACTGGCGAGCGGCAATCCCCTCGCCGGCCAAGGTCTTTATACGCCGCCCTAGGTGCGACCAGTCTGCACCGTTGTTGAATTCCTCGGAAGAAATTTCTTCCCCTTGTATTTCAACACACATCTGGCTAACTCCGGAATTCACCGAGTCCCTAACAATGGACGTCTCCATCTCGGTGGGCATGTTTGTACAGCTGCCGCCTGAAGACGCCGGCCTTTCCTCGCCGAGGTTAGGCCTGGCTATGGACAGTTCAAAGCTGTTCTATTAGGCCTAGCGGAACGGCGCCGACCTCCACAGAAATTGGCAAAAACCGTACCTTTTGGTAGCCACAGGTACCGGTTGATAACTCCTCGTAGTAGAGGGTCCGGTCGGTTAGACATGGGTTCAGCTTATACGCCTATTCGATCTAGAATCTCTCTTCCCGCCGTGGTGCTGACCAGTCCTTGAATGTGCATCGCCTTGTGCGCAGAGACATTCGTCAGAACACTCGTCAGAAGTTTGTTTGAACAAAAACTCTCCCCCGACTTTACAAAAGCGGGCCGGGGCTAAACAGTAACCTTATCCTAGATAAACATATGCTTTCAGTGGATGATCATGCTTGTTACATATTTCACTGATAAAGAGAGGTTAGTCAACGTTCATAAATTTACGCTTGCAGCATATTCTGGAAAAACGAGCAAGTCTTTTTTAACGGAACAAGACTTCATCTCATCCCACGGGCTGATTATCGCAAACAACAGCAACAATCAAGAGGTAATAAGACGGCTGGCAGAGACGACTGAACACGTAACAAGAATGATCGGCATAATCACCATCAGAAGAAGAGGCATGAAAAATGGACACCTTGCGGCTAGTACGGGATTTTATAATCAGCAGAATTGCGTACGTCGCGCCGTACCTTAGGTTGAGAAAAGTCGGCAGAGATACCTGTCTGCTTACGAGTGAGAAGGAGTAAGCCCGCCCGCTCACTTCGTGAACGAGGGCGCCGCTCGCTGCGGCGTGATGAAACCCGATGCCACGCACCTGGCAATTTTACCTCTGCATGGCTCTACGTATCCGCCGCCGCGACGCCACTGCACCTCTTCTTATCTTCGCGCCAACTTTGTGACGGATGATCCATACCAGCGCGACAGACGGGACAGAGAAGAGAGGACACAACACAGAGCTCTCCCCCCCCCTCCCGCACTACCGCGGCCCGCGCCCCCTTCCCCCTTCCCAAACCACTGGCCGTAGCAGGCGGCATCGTCCTCAGTTGACTCCGCGGAGCGGGCTCAGGAACGGCAGGAAGTCCACGATGCGAAGCCGTAGAACGCGAGCTTAGCGGAGCAGTAGCCGGAGTCGCTCTCTTCAAGCCGAAACGTCCCTGACCCGCCAGTACCTCCGCTTCTCTGTTCTCCCCCCCCAAGCCTTGTCGTCGTCCTCTTCTTCTCTCCTCTCCACCAATCATCTCTTTCCACCTCACCGATGCTTCTTCTTCATCTTCTTTTGTCTTCGCCAATCCACGTCAACCATCACCAACCTCGTCGTCCTCCTCAAGTCTCTTTCGTTCAGAATTTCATTTTAGACTCCCAGTTACATGTGACAATCGCACAAATCCCACCGGTGGCTGCACCTGCCATCCCAGGGGATTGGCGCACCTCTTCATTGCTGCACCACTGCGCCGAGAGTGGTGTGTGCGGGACACTGGATGGTACCCATAAAAGATGGCAGGTGGCGGTTAAATTAATGACTGGTCGAGCGAGGTTGCTCTCGGGAAGAGCAACATGGATCGCTGTCACGGATCTCCCCGGAGAACACTCGGGCAGAAAGAACGCACTAGGCGACAGGTGTGCCCACACAGAAGCACATTCAATACACCCTACGTGACATACACACTAGCGCAGAAAACTAACAAAACTAACACAAAACACAGACTATTAATACACACGACCCGGGAACACTGCTACCAGCGTCTACTCCTAGCGTTCTACTGTTAGTGGTCGGCCTTCGTGCTCACGGTTGGTTCGATGCGGCTGCGGCGTTGTATGAGTCCAGTAGCCGGCGTCGAGGTGGCGTTCGACGTGCTTGGGCTGGCGTCGCTGGCGGCGTCGTTGGCTGCGTCGTACAAGCTCCCGGTCCAAGCGCTCCTGGAGGTGATGCCAGTGTTGCTGGCGTTGGGGGCACCACCGCTGGAGACACCCCTGGCCGTAGCAGGTGGTGGCGTCCGCAGTTGACTCCCCGGAACGGGCTCAGGAACGGCAGGAAGTCAACGATGCGAAGCCGTAGAACGCGAGCTCACCAAAGCAGTAGCCGGCGTCGCTCTCTTCCAGCCGATGCGTCCCTGACCCGTCGGAGCATCCGCTTCTCTGCTGGTCCCCCCGTGCCTCGCTCTCCCTCGCCCTTTTATAGTCTTGGCGTTAGTCCACGTAAGCCTCGTCGTCGTCCTCTTCTTATCCTCTCCACCAATCATCTATTTCCACCTCACCGATTTTTCTTCTCCATCTTCTCTTGTCTTCGGCCAATCCACGTCAACCCATCACCAACCTCGTCGTCCTCCTTAAGCCTCTTTGGTTCATAAGTTCATTTTAGACTCCCAATTATATGTGACAAGGGCCCCCTCTGTGAAGAGTTTTTCCATGAAAAACTGCTCGCGTCATCGTCATCTTCAAGCCATCCAGCCGACCGACTATCTTCTGTAGCGATCCTGGACCCAGCACACAACACACTGCAGATGTCTGGCACACACCAAAAGCTCACCACTAACACAGCACACCAAACTGCATTTTCAAAACATCAACACACCACTACCGTTGTCCGTACAGAGTCCTTAATAAACATGTTGATGTCCACAACACGCTTCCTTGTATAATCACATAACAATAGAAACAACAATAACAAATCAGCAACAACGCCTGAAAGATACATTCCAGAGATGGCTAGAGCCTTTTATTTGGCTCTCTCTGTAGAGAGGTCTAGCTTGCAACATATGACCTCTGTTTTGCCCCGCACATCTGAAAACACCTCCCCCTTTATTTGGAGTAGAGCTGTGATCGTCTGTCTTAATTCAAATTGGGGTTCATTTGTGCCTTACCCCACCCTACCCTTTTCTTGCCACTGCACGTGGGCACCTCGGCAACATCATCTGTATCCTCGGCCACTACCGAGCATGCTACCTTGGGAGCGGACAGCCGTACGGGACCTCTTTCTTCATAATTCTTCAACATATTTTTAGGAAAAACCTTCTCAGTGTCATCTATCAAGAACTCATAATCCAAGTCCTTTTTCTTCCGCGTCACAAGGTATGGGCCCTTCTATTGCATCAGTAACTTATTATGATCCGTGGGTAGCAGGACGAGAACCCTGTCGCCCGTATTCAGATTTCTGTGAGTGGCTTTCTTGTCATAGTAGCCCTTATAGCGTTCGCGCGCCCTTTCCAGGCCTTGATGTGCCAGCGTGCTTGTTTCCTCCAACTTGTCCCGCAACTCAAGAACGTATGTGTATGTTGTCTTGAGATCTGATGCAATCTCCTTATTAGCCCACAGCTCCTTGAGTATTGTAAGTGGACTTCTAACGGTTTTCCCATACAACATCTCGAAGGGCGAGAAACCAAGACTCGTTTGCGGAACCTCGCGGTCAGGCAACAAATGAGCTGGGAGATATCTATCCCAATCAGTAGGTCTCTTTTGGCATATTTTCTCGATCATATTTTTGAGGGTGCCGTTGAACCGCTCTACAAGCCCATTACACATGGGATGATAAGGCGTTGTCAGTAACTGCCGCCCTGAAAAAAGGTGGTTAACCTCCTTCATTAGTTCCCATGTGAAGTTCGAGCCTCGGTCACTCAAAACTTCCCTCGGGAACCCATAACGCGAGAACATCTCCACCAGACCCTCCGCCACTTGGATGCTGTCAATAGCCTTCAATGAAATAGCGTCAGGATAACGAGTGGCCACGTCAACCAGAGTAAGCACATATCTATTGCCTTTGGCGGATACTGGAGAGATTGGCCCCACAATGTCAATAGCCATTCGCTGAAACGGTAAGTCGATGGCTGGCATCTTGCCCAGAGGCACGGGACCAACTCTTCTCTTCAGAACTGTGCGCTAGCACACGTCACATGAGCGAACAAAGCGTTTAACGTCACTCTGGACACCTGGCCAGAAGAACTCCTCGGTGATCCTAGACACCGTTTTTTGAACACCCTGGTGTCCGGCCATAATGGCGTCATGTCCTAAGCGTAGCACTGTCTCTCGCATATCTCTCGGTAACAACAGCTGTGGGACCTGCCTTCCTGAGGTAAATATGCATTGCCTGTGCAGAAGACCATTAAATAATTGATATTCGAATGACGTACGGCTCTTCTTTCTTTTCACTTTTTCCCCAACTCTTTCGAAGCAGGCCTTCAAGCTCGGGTCTTCTCTTTGCCTAATTGAAATTTCGTCCGGCGTTACGCTCAGGACCATCGTAGCAGGAGTAGAGAGCGAACGCTGCGTTGCTCGGGCAGTCGCTTGAGCTCTTGTCTCCACTGTCGACGAGAAATTGACCGCAACCGCCTGAGCTGTCGCGGGCCTTTCCTCCTTTGGATGTTCTTCAACATCGAGCTTCCTTCACTCGGGATTGGTGTCCTCGACACTTCTTGCACCCGTAATGTTTCTCAAGACGAGATCGTAGATGGGTTGCTCTAGGCATTTTGCCACTACCTGTCCAGTATAATATGGCGTAGACACTAGAATCCTGGCTTCAGGAAGGTACCTTACTGTGCTATCTACAACAATGACGGCCGAAGCTTCCCCTGTAAGAGCGTCGTCCTTCACCAGGTTTCTCCGAACCAAAATTGTGTTGGCTCCACCGTCTCTAAGCACCAATATAGGACGGTCCCCTATTTGCCCAACCACCACCGGCATTGCTGCTTTCGACTTGGGTGTTCCATTCACCGCCTCATTTCCCAGCGGCGTTTGTTCGCCTTTCAGCTGTTGAACTTCAGGTGGCGTGACATGCTCTACCCTAGAGTCGATAACGCGTGCAGATCGGTCCTGCGCTCTGTATCGGCACTCATCCAGAGTATGACCCCTCCTCTTACAACCTGTGTCTTTTGAGCAACGCTACTAGTCCGACAGTCAACTGCACTGTGTCCCACCTTGCCGCAGAGAAAACACCTTACTGGCGCCTTAGATGCGCCGCAATGTGCTCTTGGTTTTGTCGCATCTGTCTCTAGGACCTTCTGGGCTTCCTCCTTTGCCTTACTCAAATTGGTCTGCAGTGTCGGCGAACTCTTCCAATGAATACAAATTTCTTTCTCAAGAATAGCGCTAGCTTTGAGCTGCAACATGATAAAAATTGCCCTGTGACCAGCTTGTCACGCACCCCTTCAAAACTCTTTTCTGTGCTTGTCTTATCAAGCCACCTATCGAAATAATTGTTCAGCGTGCAGGAAAACTGCTTAGCGGTTTCAGAATATTCAGGTTTCGCAGTGCGAAATCTCTCACAGAAACCCTCTGCCGTAAGCGTGAATCTTTGGAGGAGTGTCTTTTTTACTTTCTCGTAGTCCATGAAATCAGCCGCAGGCATCCCCCTAAACACATTCAGCGCCTCTCCGACTAAACACATGCTCAATGCCGTGGCCCATTGCGCTCCCAGCCTTGCCCCGAAGCTATCCGCTCGAATCGTTGCAGATATGGGTCTAAATCACCTCTCCTATCATGAAAAGGACTCATCAGCTTTCTCGGACAAACTCTAGCCGGTCTAGGAGATTCTGTAAACAAACTCTAGCCGGTCTAGGAGATTCTGTAAACGCTAAGGAACTCTGATCATTGTCCGTGATCTCCTCATATCCTCCCGCGACATGCGCCTGTTTCCACAAAGTAAACTTCTTCTCCCGTTCTATCCTTATTTTCTCCTGTTCTGCCTCGCGAGCTCTTCTAGCTTCCCGCTCTTCTGCATCGCGAGCTCTTTTCTCTTCTCGCTTTTCTGCCTCGCGAGCTCTCTTATCCTCGCGCTCTTCTGCTTTGCGAGCATCTGCGCGTGTTTGCGCCCTTTCCTCTCTCTGCCTTTTTGCCTCTTCTTCCTCCTCGTCCCAAAGACGCGTCGCCTCTTCCTTGTTTAAGCCTAGCTTGAGCACCAGCTCTAACGTTTTTGCCAAATACATACTTTCTGCCGTCGAGAGATCGGAAAAATCCAAGGCAATGCAAAAACAAAAAAGCAAATGAATCCTGGCACAGGCTCGCCCCTTATCTTTGTCACGGATCTCCCTGGAGAGCACTCGGATCGAAAGAATAGACTAGGCGACAGGTGTACCCACACAGACGCTCATTTAATACACCCTACGCGACACACACACTAGAACACAAGACTAACAAACTAACACAAAACACAGACTATAAATGCACACCACCCGGGAACACTGCTACCAGCGCCTCCTACTAGCGTTCTACTGTTAGTGGTCGGCGTTCGTGCTCACGGTTGGTTCGGTGCGGCTGCGGCGTTGTATGGATCCAGTATCCGGCGTCGAGGTGGCGTTTGGCTGCGTCGTACAAGCGCCCGTGGAGGTGATGCCGGTTGTGTTGGCTTTGGGGGCACCACCCGGACGGGTGGCAACAGCGCTGGAGAGAAAATTAGGCCTGCCGATTTTACACCTTGAAGTTAACAGCGGAGAAAGCAGGCACGAGTGCGACAGGAGTGTACGCAGTGAGTGCCGACTTTACACAACGTTCAATATAAGGATACGCTCTCTTATACCGTGCGAATTTTCTGCAGAATCTGTCGCATGGGCTTTATTTCCCTTAATGTATTACGTATAAAAAGGGTATGTTACTTTAAAATAAGCGTTGTTGAAAGTTTGCGTTTGTTTGGCTCAATTACTTCGTCCTTGTTTTTTTATTTCTCCGTAGTTAATCACAAAAAGGGGTTAAGGGTGTGACTAGAATTTTTTAGGCAAAATTACTTTTCCTCATCACTTTTCCTCTAATCCTCATCATAATTTCAGGTTACTTCAAGTTATGGACCTGCCACTATATATCTTTAAATAAACTTAAATCTTTAAAGCTACTTTCATGAGCCAGAACATACTGGATCTAGAAAGCCCGCCGTAGCGGGGTCGTCTGTGTCAACTTTGGCATCCCGTGGATTCTTTAAAGGTCGCCACAGTGGTGATTTGATTTCACTATGCCCCTATCGCGGCCGGCATATGAATCCACGGCATTGTGCTAAGTGATAAGACAAGCTTTTTTTTAAGGTTGTCAACTTTAAGGTGGAACCGCATGACACGATTTCAGGCGCGATTGACGCGCGGATGGTGGGACGCGCGCGTCGTTTTGACGCGTGCCCAACATGATCCGTCACGAAATCGCGCCGCCGCGTGCTGCTGCTCGGAGTAGAAAAAAAAATGCCTCGCGCTGCGCGTCTGCCAATCTGAGTTCAGGTATGTCACGTGCCATTTGGTCACGTGGCATTTCGGTTGTTTTTTGCCACAAGGGGCCAGATTACGCAACTGTAAATTAGGAAAATTGTCAGAAACTTGTCACAAAGGTGCCAATAAGCCTCGCTCCTATTGGTTGGTCGTGGCCGGCGGCCATTTTGCTTTTTGGCGTCATGGGTGGCTGCAGATAACGTCACAGATGTGGCAGAAGTGATGACGTTGCACACCTAATTATGCAGCCGCTATTTGACAGTTTTTTGTCACAGTTTTGAGGCCGTCAATTTGGCCGCTGCCTTTGTGACAGAAAATGGCGGTGGTCACGGGTGGTGTACGCGGCGATACGACTGAAGGCGGCTGCGCTGGCGCGAGCAACGGCGAAGGAAGGCGCACGAAGACGTATTTGACTTGCCGGACGAGCTGTTTCGACGCCTTTTTCGACTGGAGAAGCATACTGTGGAGTGGCTATGCGACGAAGTCGCCGATGAACTGAGAGGTTTGCATGCGAGTGCGCTGTCGGTGCGGCGGCAGGTGCTATGTGCACTGCGGTTCTTTGCCACGGGCGGCTTTCAGGCTGCCGTTGGTAATGAGGCGTACGTCTGCATCGCACAACCGACGGTGAGTAAATGCGTACAGCGGGTGTTGGAGGCAATTTTAAAGTTAGTGCGCAGAAAGGGTGGGTTCCGTCGTCACTTCTGTGACACACACCTACATATCAATAAGACACGCTTATGATGGCAAAGCACTTTATTTTTCCCACCAAATGGCACTTCGTTGCCGTCTTCTGTTTCCCAAGGGGAAAGAAACAAACAACCACTCGTCACATACTGCAACGCCTCACCTTTTGGCATTTTTGTCATCGATCGAAGAAGCTGAACAACACAGACTTCAACAAGGTGTCTTCGTCGATTTCTTATCAAGCGCTTCTTGCAAGTTCGCTCGGTAGTCACGTAGCCTTCACTGCATTCGTTGAAATTTTTCTCCGCACTTAGGTCAACCGCACAGTAGCTCGATTCCAGACGCCGCGCAAAAAAAGAATAACACGGCGTGAAACAGCTGCTTTCGTGCAAAGCGGCCTTCTAACTGCCGTCAGCACACCCCCGCGGCACCAAAAGTTACCGACCAGTCAATTTAATAGCGCAACTTCGAACGCTTTCTGTTTCGCTTAATATTTTCGAACTTTAAACACAATGTTTTCGCCAAATAAAATATCAGTTATTTTCATCGTTGCTTATTTCTTATTTCTTTTTACAAAAGATTAAGCAGACGGTCCCTCGAATGCTCTCGGGGCGCCGCCCTGCTGTAATTGGCTGATTCCTCGTCACGTCACGTTGTGACGTCTCATCGTGTCGTCATTTTGACGTCACTGTCAATACTTGTGACAGAATTTGCCACAGTTGCGTAATCAAGCCCCAGATAGCCCTGCTCTCTGCGCATCTCGGCGGAACCTCTTTGGCGCAATTCTTTTTCTCGGCAGAACCGGCGCGTACGTTGCACAGCTTCGCGCACAATGTTGCTGCTTGAAATCAAGCTTGATAAATACGCTTCTAAAAAATGTCGCTGTCTAATTACACTCAGATTTTTTTATTGTAGTGTTCTGTAAGTTTAAGGGCATATTGTATATGCGGTAACAGAGACAATTCACGTCGTTGGGAGTTATGTTGTCTGACAACCCGCAAAACGTGATGCGAAAGCGCCGCTCCCTTTTTTCGCGCGGGTGCTCGCGTGTCGGCGGCAACGCGGGCGTTCGCCCCGCGTCACGTTTTTCGCTCGCGGAAAACGCACCACGCGGTTCCAGCTTTACAATTCTCTGGCTGAATAAGTCGCCTAAAAGGTAACATAAAAGCAACTCATCCCGTTACAAAGTTGCGTACCTGCTAAAAGCTAGCCATAGAACCTGATGACTTCCGCAACAGCTGCTTGCTTGTACACTATCTGCGAAAGTGCGATGTAGCGTGTTTGTAAACGTCATGTCATGCTATTGACGTCCGCTAGCTGTGCTGGTAGAGGAATGAAACTGCAAGATGGGGAGATATTTTGCCAGTCTAGCCACAGACTACGTAAGAAGGCTACGCGCAGGAGCCACTGAACTAGGGCTGGTAGTAGTCGCTGGTAACGCGGTCAAATAGGTAACAAAATCTGCTGAAATAAAGTAACATTCCTAACCATTGTGCCCTTCGTAATTTGCGGGGTATTGTTTTTGCCACCGGCCTTACGTTGTGTGAGAAATAAAGCCTATAAGAATTTACTTCTTCTAGTTCTGACAAGCACCCTTCGCAGCTTCTCATTTTGGCTTTGGCGCTCGGCTGCTGGTGCAATACTCCTGTGTACCAGTTTATTAGTTACCAAAACACACTAACTTCAGTCGATTGGAATGACATTACATCTTTCACTATGATGCGGCTATCATTTCCCAAACATTACTCGTCCGCTTGCATACACAACTGCGTACACAACGGGTTCCACAGGATACTGACGACTCGCATGCGCAATGTCGTGCATGCACAGAGAAGATAGAACTGCGCATGCACTTATCTCCGGTACACATTATATATATATATATATATATATATATATATATATATATATATATATATATATATATATATATATATATATATATATATATATATATATATATATATATATATATATATATGGGCTCTGTCTCTGGCCAGGGCAAAAGTTTGAAGTAGCGCCTGTGATTGTCCCTCCCCGTAAGTCGCTCTGCTTTTTTATTTCCTTAAGTTGTCTGGAAGCGACACTTAAGCCAGAAACATACAAAACAAAATAATGGTGTCGCGGTTCTCACGCATTAAGGAAGGAAGCACGGGTTGGAAAGAAACTAAAGCAATACCTCTTGCAGGTGCCGGTGCAGAAAATTCCTTCAAATCATTGCTATTTCTCTTTGAGTTCGCGACTTTCACTTTTGCTGTTGAAGACTTCACTTTGGTTCTCACTGGGCTCTTACCGAATGCCAGAAAAAGCAGAAGGAGCATCACAGGTCTCCTGTTGAGAATAGAAGAACACTGCCGGGCCTGTGCTGGAGTAATGATGCTGCAGCCAACTAGTCACCCTTATACAGGGGCAATGCTTGCAGAAGCAGCAAGAATACTGATATCTCACCAGGAATCTGCAGCCTGTAGCCGCTTGTGAAAACAACTCAGCTTCCGCTCAGTGTTCTGTTTTTGCTGTTGAGTTTCGCTGACGCATTGTGAGAAGGGGAGAGTGGATTGCGGGAAGGACGCGGGCAGTAAATGCCTCGGTAGCGATGGGGAAGAAGGAAAGAGAAGCTGTAATTGAGATTTCTCTCGTTTAATTTCGACGACAAGGGTCTTTTTTTTTAGTGTACACTTACAACGTACGCAGCACGGACGGTTTCGTATTTCGCCCTTCCACGAAAGGCAGCCGCTCGGGCGAAGTTCTCAACAGCAACATCGTGCTCAGCAGCCGAACACCATGTCCGCTCCGCCAATGCTGCCTGAAGGCTTTATAAACGACCGACAGTGTGGCCAAGTATGAAATAAATAAATACAACAAAAAGCTGGCGCCAATATCTTTTAAAAGATTTCGCTGAACAGCGACCTTGCGTTGTACGAATTACGAGTACGGCTTATATCAGGAAGAGGATTACGAGTATAAGAACGGTTCTGATAAGTTTCGGTTTTTATTATTGTTTTTTTTTGGGAAAGGAAATGGCGCAGTATCTGTCTCATATATCGTTGGACACCTGAACCGCGCCGTAAGGGAAGGGAGTGCCAAAACACTTCTAGCCGCACTCCTCGGGTTTCAGCGCTGTCTTTGTGTGTGATGTTTCTGAGTAGCAAGTGTAACTGGCTCACTGAGTCAGTGGACACCTCAATCGCACTGTGAGTAGGGGGTGATGTCCACCTACAAATTGACGAAGTTATGCGCCTTTTTTGTTCCTAAAATCAGCGGAAGATTTAAACTTCGTTGATTTTTTACGAAAGGAAAGGCGCATAACTGGCTCTCAGGGTCACTGGACATCTCAATCACATTTGAGGTACGTGGCGGTGGTGTCCACCTGCAAAAAACCGCGCTTTCACTATTTCGTACTTACCAAAGATAAACCACCAGCCGTTTCTTTTAAGAGGCAGGCATGTTCACTGCAATATTTTACTCATTATTGCATTCTTTTCGCATACAGTGCGGACACAGAACAAACTACTTGATTTCTTAGTCATGTGGTGTGAATGCGAGTTATCGTTATCTCGTGGAACCCGGTGTACACAAAGCTGTGTCTGCAAGTACATGAGTAACTTTTGGGAAATGATACTTATATCACACTGCAAGGTGTAATATCATTCAAATTGAATGCCGTTAGTATGTTTTGTAACTAAGCAACTGCTACACAGGAGTATTGCACCAGCAGCCGATCGCTAAATCCAAAATGAGCAACCCAGGTGGGCGCTTGTCCGAACTAGAAAAAGTAATATCTTATATCCTCCATTTGCCATACAATACGAAGGCATGCCGGAAAAAATTTATCAAGCAAGTTACGAAGGGCACAATTATTAGAAATGTTACTTTATTTTAGCAGATTTTGTTACGCAATTTGCTCCGTAACCGTTGGCTATTACCAGCTCTAGTTCAGTAGCGCCTGCGCGAACCATTCTTACGTCGTTTGTGGTTTTGTTGGCTAAATATTTCGCTATCTTGGATTAGCAATGCATTGTATTCACGTTCGCTTCTCTACCAGCACAGCTAGCGGACGTAAATCGCTTCGCATAACCGTTATACATAGGCCACATCGCACTATCGCAGATAGTGTACAAACAAGTAATTTCGAATGTCATCGGTTTCTGTGTCTAGCTTTTAACAGGTACGCATCTTTGTTGTGGGGTGAGTTGCTTTTATTTGGTGTTTCAGGCCGTTTATTCCGCCAGAGTGCGGCAGAGTAAATTTGACATGAAAAAAAAAAACATCTTCACTGAGCACGATTCCGCGGATTCATGTGCCTGCCGCTATATGGGCATAGCGAAATCGCCACAGTGGAGACCATTACGGAATCCACGCGAAGCCAAAGTTGACCCACACATGCGTCCGCTATGGCGGGCTTTATAGCTTGTTTGCTCTGGTTCAGGAAAGTTAGTTACAGAGTCCAGACTAACGATTAACCCCTTCTTATCAACAGCGTAGAAAAACAACATGATACGGGATAAGTAGGAGCAACGAACGCCGGCATTCAACGAAGTTTACTTGTAAGACACACAGGCTTTTTATAGGTTATGCATGAAGGCAAATGATGCACATCCGAAAGTTTGCGAAAAACACAAAAGTCAAAAGTCCCTTTAACTCCTTGTCATACTCGTGATATTCTTCCATACACACGGTATAAGAGAGCGTATCTTTCTATTGAACGTTGTGTAAAGTCGGCGCTCGCTGCGTACACTCCTGTCGCACTCGTGCCTGCTTTCTCCGCTGTTAACTTCAAGGTGGAAAATCGGCTGGCCTAATCTTCTAGCAAGCACTCCTTAACGCTGGCTGTACTTACGTGCCTATATGCTAGACATTATGGGCTTCAGAGACATTCAGATGCACCGCCCGACAAACGTGCCGGTCAGAGGCCCTCTGTGCAATTATCCGCTCGTGAAATTTAAAAAAAGATAAGGAACAGCCCACACCGGCAAATAGGGTATGAGAACGAAGGAAACCAGTCCTGCTTAGCTGAAAACGCCGTGTCACCGGCCTTCTTTCAATTCCTCATTGGCAGCCAAACAGCTGCCTGCCGTGTCATAGTAAGGCGGCTGTCCCTATTCGTCACACTGACACGAGGTCGTACTGTCCCTGTCCCGACGTTTCACTAAGCACCGCGTTCTAGGGCAGTGCAGTACAGTGGAACACACGACGAACATTTAACGCTTATCTCGTGTTGGTTCATTAAGCCCTTCTATCTACGTTGATCACATTTATCAAGAACGCGTTGTGAAAGAAGCGCGTTTCTTCCTCTCTTTATAATTAGACTTTTGCGAACTTACCGTCACTGTGTTAAAATTGCACTCTGTGTGCGGATAAGCTAAAGAGCAGGGGCCGTGACCTCTAGGCTAAATGGTGAACAAAGCCATCTGACTGCTGCTTCACTCCCTGATGTCCAGTGGCCTAAGCATTATAGTACTCATGTACTCCATAGAGATAAATGTATAAGTTCTTCTGTGTTTTGTCTTTCCTCCCTCATTATGCCGTGCTTTCGTGATTTTAGTGATCTTTCCCCTGGTTTTTTTTTCATGACTTTTTCCTTCTCATTTATAACAGTCGACCATACTTTCCTTTCTGCGGTGGCGCCAGCGGCCAATTAGAATCGGGATATTGCGAACAATAAAGATTTGAAAGCTCATAATTATTTCCTGCTGTGCATGTTAAGTTCTTTATCTGGAAAGGTAGTCGAGAATTCACCATAGGCACAGCCTCAGTCTGGTTACAGAGAAATGATAAGAATGAAACAAGCGCCTATTTACAGCGTCTACAGATTACATTGACAATAAAAAAAACTTAATTCGGTAGAAACATCCGTGGACATAGATGTGTTGAGTAACAGAGGAGGGGAGGAGCCTGATGTAATGGCGGTAGGAAATGACTTTGCGCTCTGCTCAGTGACCGTAGTTTTCTGTGCGAAACGTAATACAATACAGGACAGAAAGAGGGTGAGGAAACATGCCCCAATCTTCTTTGGTATCCCAAAAATTTTGAAAAAGGTTGTTTTGAGGGCTGGACGACGAAATGTTAGGCATGGGATTATGGAGAAATCGTTTATCTGGTCTGTCCTGATCGCTTAGGGCTGCTAAATAATGATGGGATAAATTGTAGCGCATATTTGAAACCTAAATCTGCAAAACATAGTGATAGGAGTAAAAGTGGTATGAAGAAAATAAAATAGTGTTCAACAGTATGCGAATGGAAATATTTGCGGTGGCCAGTGAAGCGTTAGAAGTATAGCCAAGTTTCCTCCACCTAGGTCACGTCGTGACGGAGAACAATTTTCTCGGCGCCGTCTGGAATGCACGTCTGCTGACGCTCGATTGACTTGGCCGCCAATTTCCTACCTGCTTGCCTCTCCTGGGCTCGCTGTTTCGCAGTTTTCAGCTCGTTCTTCTCTAGCGGCACGTATCTTCCTCCTTCGCTTACGAACCATTGTCCTGGTGCAGAGAGTTCCTCGGGTGTAACCGTGGTTCCTTCGATAATATCCATATTCACACCTTTCGCTGTTGGGGACGCCGCGGGGACGCGGGCCCGGTCGGCCGCGGTAGGCTTAGCGCCGTTAAGCTCAACTCATCTACGTGCTTCGTCGAACACGCAAAGTGCAAAAATCGCGAAAATAAAGTCCCACTTGCCGGAAGAATGGTATCCTCGCGGTCCTCCGCTATGCCGCCGTCGGTTTTGTACAAAAGCCAGGAAATCAAGATCGAAAGACTGCCGGAAAAGGCCAAAATTAGCGGAGCCCAAGCGATGCACGAAGGTTGCCCTCCGCCTACCCCTCAGCACCTCTACTACCCGGCTGCTCAACCTCGGTACCCACAACACGTTTGAGGAGCTGGCAGAAGCCACCCTAACAGCACAGCTGACTCGCCTGTCGAGTACCGCGGCAGGCCGCACTCTACTCTGTCAGCTAGGCATCACCCCGATCACCCATCCTACCGAGGGGGTTCCCCTACCTCTAGACCTACGCTCCCATCTCATCATCCTTCCAATCCCTAAGAACATGCACCCCGAGCACGACGGAGAACGCAGGACAGCCCGCGCCAAAGCCCTGCACAAGCTCTACGGCAACAGTTCCGAAGTAGCCTACGTGGACGCGGCAGCGTACTCGTCGGGCTCCCGCATGGTTCTCGCCGTCGCTAATTCTCAGGCCCGACTAATCGCATCAGGATCCGTCACCACAGACTCATCGGAAATTGCAGAGGAAGCGGCCATTGCACTCGCTCTTGCCTCCACCTCTGCCACCAAAATTATCTCCGACTCAAAATCCGCCGTATCCAATTTCGCCAAAGGCCTGATATCCCGCACCGCGGCTCGGCTTCTACGCTTCTGGCACCCCCCCCCCCCCGTAACCCTTATCTGGACCCCCGCACACGCAGGCCTCCCGGGTAACGAGGAGGTCCACTCCCTCGCCCGAGGTCTCACTTTCCGGGCCGGAGTTGGACCTCCTCCGCCATCCGAGAGCGTCTGCTTACGTTCAAAGATATTCGTGCCTACCACCGAGATACCCGGCGCGTTTACGCACCGCCGGTCCCTCCCTAACCTTAATCCAGGCCTCCCACTGGCGCCGACTCCATACCCGAACTGCTCCCTACCCTATTCTCCTTCATGCCCGCTACCCCGATCAATATCTTTCTTATTGTAAGCTCTGCGAGGAAACCGGGAGACTTCCTTCATGTCCTCCTCACATGTCCTGCCTTCCCACACCCTCCATCCCCCACCATGGCGGAGTCATACTGGGAGACTCTCCTGGCCAGCTCCGGTGCTGCTGACCAGCGCCGGATAATTTCCGACGCCCTGAAGCGGATAGCTCAAAGGGCTGTCCTTTGCCCTGCAAGGGCAGCCCCCTAAGGGTTGCCTCGTGCCATGTTAGGGGGTTTGCCCCCCTCAGTATTTGGCAATAAATGTTTCCACCACCACCACGTCGTGACGGCCCATACGTGCGCAGAATGGGTGAGGTACAGGAGGGCAATGAAGAGGGTAAACTGCAGGGTAGAGGCCTCTGCCCAAGAACCGTTCGAGGGTGCAGCAGAGTCAGATGGGGGAGATGAGAATAATGTATTTGCGGAGATAGAGCGGGCACAGCTAACGTAAGAAGGGACTATTTGGGGGTCAAAGGGAGAGGTCAGTCGTGCTTTGCACGTTGTTCGGTGTATGATGATGATGATGCACGAAACCAGGCTGCTTCTGCCGCTGATTATGATGGCGGTTTTGGATCACCAGGTGCGGCAGAGCCCGTAGCTCTTGGCGCCCTCCTTGTTACCGTAGACTGAAGTCAACAGAGCTGTTAACTTCTAAATTACAGCGTTGCTATGAAGCGGCAACTGAAATATTTCAACGCGACAGTGTTAAGGAGCTCGTGTCGCAGAAAAACCGGTGTCGTCGGCGTCGGTCGTGAGCGAAAAATCCACCCTCTCTCCTCCTCCTCGCCATGTAAGCCCCTGCCCCAACAGATAGCGCGCGACGGCAGCGCAAGGAAAGGAAGGGACGCCTCTCACATATTTCGGTGGACAACCCGGACCGTTCCGCAAGGGAAGGGAAATGAAATGAAAATTTTAAAGAAAGGAAGTGAGGCCTGTCTCACATATCTTCGTGGACACCCGAACCGCGCCGTAAGGAAAGGAAAATGAAATGAAAATTGATTTTAAGGAAAGGAAGTGATGTGTGTCACATATCTCTCGTTCGGGCACAGTGTGGCCGTGCGGGCACGCAGGAATCACGCGGTGAGCGGCGAACAACGCAGCGCACATCCAAAGCGCGTTCACCACGAAGCTTGCGGCTTGCTGCCCGTTAAAATAATAATAATAATAATAATAATAATAATAATAATAATAATAATAATAATAATAATAATAATATAATATAATAATAATAATAATAATAATAATTGGTTTTGGGGGGAAAGGAAATGGCGCAGTATCTGTCTCATATATCGTTCGACACCTGAACGATATATGAGACATACTGCGCCATTTCCTTTCCCCCCAAAACCAATTATTATTATTATTATTATTATTATTATTATAATTATTATTATTATTATTATTATTAACGGGCAGCAAGCCGCAAGCTTCTTTGTTCGTCGCGGATGCTATGCTGGCGTTCTTGGCATCGGGTTTTTTTAGAACGATGTGCCGACGAACTACAAGCTGCAACTTGAGTCCCGCGCGTTTCGGCAAGGCGCCTGGCAGCGCTTCTACGTGGTTTGCCGCTCCGCGCGTCCGTTTCACCGTACGTAGCAGAGCAATTTGTCTAACGGGGAAGGCATCGCGCCGAACGGGTGATGGCGTTCCGTGGACTCCCTGGCAATGTTGCAACACGCTGTCGTGTTCCACTTTTAAAGGCGAAGTTTAAGCGTCCTCCAATTATTAAGAGCGTGAGCTCTTACTCATCACGTTTGAAGATTTCGTGGGGTCTGCTACCCCCCTTAGATCACAGCGCCATCTGTGGCAGCAACTGCTCATTACGTTGCGAGATTTCGTGGGGTTTCACTACCGATGGATGGATGGAAGGTAGGAGCTTCCCCTTTGAAACGGGCGTGGGTAGTTGCCACCATGCCCAGTTTTTTTCGTAACTTTTGTTTAACTCTGCTGTAAATTGTTAATAAAACTCGCCATTTTCTTTAAAATACGTCTTCCTACACTTTAAAACTTATTTCACCTCTCTGCTTTTGAGCCACCAATCCCTCAACCGCTTTCTGCTAATTTCCACCGCAGATTTATTTACATGACTATTGTTATCTCTAAACCCTAAGGCCTCAGGAGTAACTGTGCCTGCATCGACATCGGGATGGATACCATCACATTTTAAATTGAGGTGTTCTATTGTTTCTACAGATTTACCACACACAGCACATGTGTCAGCTTCTTCGTTAAATTTCTTTTTGTACCTGCGCGTTCTAAGACACCCTGACCTAGCCACCGTGAGATCACAGCGCCATCTGTGGCTACAACTAGAAAAAGTACAACCCGCAATGAGACATTTAGAATTGTATACAAATGCATACACATCCGGGGACAGTTGTGTAGGCAAATACTAAAGCCCTACGGGTTGCGGTATAGAAATAAAACCACAAATCAGTAATAGTTAAACATTGTACACATGCAATTACTAATTGAAGCTTTAGCATATTGCACCGCGAGCCGAATTCTAGGTCCACCTTGACCCCCCAAACGAAGCAAGTTCCGTTTGGGACGGATGGATGGATGGAAGGTAGGAGCGTCCCCTTTGAAACGGAGCAGTGGTAGTCGCCACCATGCTCAGTTTTTTCCCTTTATTTTTGTTTAACTCTGCTGTAAGTTGTTAATAAAATTCGCCATTTTCTTTAAAATACGTCTTCCTACACTTTAAAACTTATGTCACCTCTCTGCTTTTGAGCCACCAATCCTCCAATCGCTTTTTGCTAATTTCCACCGCAGATTTATTTACATGACTATTGTTATCTCTAAACCCTAAGGCCTCAGGAAGAGTGACTGTGCCTGCATCGACATCGGGATGGATACCATCACATTTTATAACGAGGTGTTCTAGCGTTTCTACAGATTTATCACACACAGCACATGTGTCATCTTCTTCGTTAAATTTCTTTTTGTAGCTGCGCGTTCTAAGACACCCTGACCTAGCTTCAAAGAGGAGGGCAGTGCCTCTTGAGTTATCGTAAAACGTTTCCTTCCTGATCGGCTTTTTCCACCATCAATATAGTTCTACACTATGCTTCTTTTTCATTGAATCTGTCCAATTTTTACCTTCGACGTTTATAACCTGTCGTTTAATGCTCTTTCTTTCTCCTTCCTCGTCTCTGGCAAACTTACTGGCCAGCTTTCTAGTTCGTTTCCCCACTGTGTGTCAACGCTCTTTCTGTACAGGTATTTAAATACCTTAGCTGCCCACCTGTTATCGTCCAGTTTCCTCGGGAGTTCTTCGTATAGTACTTTACTCTGAGCTTCCCGTGCTTCGAACGTTGTCCAGCCCATATCCCCCTGCACTGCCTCGTTTGTGGTTTTCCTGTGGGCACCTAGTGCTAATCTTCCAAAAGTTCTCTGATTTACTTCTAATTGCGACTGAACTTCAGCCCATAAACATAGAACCACATTCCCGAAAGTAAGCCCCGGCACCATTGTTCCTTTCCAAATACCTCTGAGGACTTCATACCTGTTGTACCCCCACAATGCCCTATGTTTCATTATCCCGGCATCTCTTCGCCCTTTTGCTATGAGAGACTGTTCGTGCTTTTCCGTGTACATATGCCCGTTGTTTACCCATACCCCGAGATATTTGTATTCGGCCACTCGGGGTATTTCATGGCCTTGTATTGTAAGCTCCTGATCAGTTGCACCGTTTAAAACTATCACACCTGACTTAGTTGCGCTAAAACTGAAACCTAGACTGTCTCCTTCGTCTCCACAGCAATTCACCAAAGTTTGCAAATCTTCCTGGATATCTGCTTACAGTACAATATCGTCCGCATACATTAAACCCGGTAGTCGTTGCTCAACAACCTTTCTGCCTAATGTGTACGACAGATCATAACTTAGATTGCTTCCTTGTAGCCTTATTTCCATACTTATCATATAAAGCATGAACAGCAGCGATGATAGAGGACAACCTTGCCTTAATCATTTGTGTACCTCGACAGTTGTTGTACTCTTAATTCCTTCCCATGTTATTTCAACTTCATTTTCGCGATATATTTCCTGTAGAAAATTAATTACCTCATGACCGACATCTTCACCTTTTAATATGTTCCACAGGAGTTCCCTGTTCACGTTGTCGTATGCACCGCTTATGTCCAGGAAGGCTAAATACAGAGGTCTGTTTCCGCCTTAGGTATTTCTATGCACTGGGTAAGCACGAACAGGCTATCATCTAGGCGCCTAACACTTCTGAACCCGTTATGAAGTTCTCCGAGTATTCTATTACTTTCTACCCATGACTGCATTTTTATTTTCACCGCCTGCATCGCCAGCCTGTATGTAACTGATGTTATCGTAATCGGTCGGAAGGATTTTATGTTCGTCTTATTGCTTTTCCCTTTATAAATCAAATTCATTTTACTTTACTGAGTTTCCAGCTGTGCGGATTTTGCTGATTTGTTATGACTGCCTCCAATACTTTTATCAGCGTTTCCTTGCCTCTTGGGCTAAGTTCATTAATTAGCTTCATTGGACGTATCTAGGGT